>JAWNKV010000925.1:0-45205 GCA_035041805.1 Amiota mariae | reverse complement strand
CTATGTGGTACCTGAACTTTTCAGTTACGTATTGCTAAGCAATTTTGGGGGTAGTTGGAGTGATTCCACAAAGCAATTGATGAAATCTTTGGCGGGGGGTAAATACCACTTAAAGGGTGTATATTTAGGCATATGAGGCCAATAATAACAAATAGCATCGACAACAACAACAACAACAACGAAAAATGCAAATAGTCACGACTCAACAATATAAGGTTTTGTCTCGATACTCGCTGCCCTTGTCTGCCCCCATGGTAACTACAAAAAAAAAAGAAAACAGGGAAATAAAAAAAAAAAAAGAAAAAAATGAATTTATAATAATAAAAATAAAAAAAAATTATCCATAAGAAACCAAAGGCCACACAAAATGTTATAGTCGTCGCAAAGCATATGAGTAAAAGGATATGCGAAAGGATTGAGCGACCGAGCCAGGCCGAGCTGATGACGCCAATCTAAATAAGACCATTGATCACAAAACAACTACAACAAAAACCATAAAAAAAATCGCAAAATGGTAAAATGTTAAAAAAGTTGTAGCAATAATAATGGCGAAAAATCACCCCCAAAAAAAGCAAATAAACACAGAACGCAAAACACACAAACATACAAACAAACAAAAAAGAACACACTCAATGAACTAATATGGCCACCACCAACGTCCATTCGACCGACCCTTCGACCAACCGACCGACCGAATGAACAAACAAACGACTAAGAGAAAAAACGACCAACGACCGGCCAAGCAAGTGAATGGCGAACAACACAAACAACCAACCAACCAACCACCCACCCAGAATTATAGGCATCGCAACAGAATCGCAGCCATTGTCCTGTTGAAGGCTGCAAGCCAGGACAAAGTCCGTAGCCATTGCCATAACCATAGCCATAGCCATAGTCCTAAGATGCTACAGCAACGAAGCTTGTTGTATTCGTAACGAGATATTTCGACCAAATGTTACTATGTACGTCGTTGTCCTCTTTCTCTCCTCTCCTACTACGATATCCGCAACGAAACACGCCATTTGGCCAGGGCCATTGTTAAGTGGTAGTATGAGGCTGCGGTCTATATAGTATTGACTCTCTTCAAAGCCGCACATTTGGGGGGCCAAGGGGGTTTTAGCAAATTTTCTATGTCGGTCTCGTCGTCTTTGTCGTATTGGCAACGAAAGGGTCGACAACATCCATATATACATACATACATACATACATACATACATACATACATACATACAAATGTACATGTGTATAGTATGTTTTCCTGAATGTATTCGCTCCGATTTCGTTCGCATCACATGCTCCTCACATTCTGACTATAATGGCCACAGTTCTTCTCGTTTGTGTTCTTGTTGTTGATGTTGTTATGGCAAAAAGTTTGTTACGTGAGGGTCGCACACTCACATTCTATACATACATACATACATACATATATACTTGTATATACATTTGTATGTTCTTTCACTCGTTGAGTTGGACATGCTTACGCCTGGCTTGGTCCTTTGGTCCTTTTTGCATCAAAGAAAAGTTTAGAAAATAAAATAAAAATGAAATAACGAATGCCAACAACAACAACAATAACAGATACAAACTTCCTCGCACTCACTCTTCTTACAAATACACCTGTCCATAACATATCTATGTAGGTACAATACAATACATGTATACATCACTCCCACATAAACCCACACCCACATCTACACCTACACCCAAAACAAATAAAAAACGTGGTTGCGCAAATATCCTGTCCTGTCCTGTCCTGTCCTTTCGCGTTGCCTTGGTCGTTTGTTTGTCGCTTGCATCCTGTTTTTATTTGCAATTGGACAGCCAAAGCACACATACAATAGACACATATGCGTCGTCATGGTCCTTGCTACAAATTCTACATCCAAATCCATTTCCCCATTCTTACTCCCTTTCTTATTATAGTACAACAAGTATAGTACGTAACTGTGCTTCAATGAGTTTTTTCTTTAGCAACGCTGTCTCATTTTCCATTGCTCCTCTTACTTTTCTCTACTATCATTTCCCTCATTCAGCTCAGTTCAGTTCAGATCTATACTGTTCTGTTCTTTAGAAGCTTCTCCACAAAACAGTCATTTTTACCTTAGCTTATACTAGTGTATTACAGGGGTTCTTAAGCCTACATTGCCATCCGCCCCCGTTAAAAAGCTTAGCATATAACTATACAATATATATTTTTATTCATTGGTTAGTACGCCAAGCTGACATCTTAGAGTCGCAGTTTCGATTCCCACTCATGTCTGGTCCCTTCAATTTCCTAACTTCCTCCAATCCTTCCTTACTCTTCCGCTGATATGAAGCCCTTAATCGCTATTGCTCATGTTAATAACTAAATTATAATTTGTAATTATAATCTTAGTTCTATATAAATATCTTTTTTCTTTTTTTTTTTTTTTCTTTTGTGAACCACTACTCAAATCCTAGGCACTTTAGAACGATCTAATAAATTAACTTTCGTTACACAAGGATATTTCTCATTTTTTATTCTATATATTATGTACGCTCCATTTTTTTTAGATTTATAAATGTCAAATGAGTTCTTTGTAACAACTACTAATTACTATAGAAACTATAATTTTTAATCCAATAACCACTAAAATATGTACATAGAGCCAACTGCTTCATCGAAAAATACTTCTTTCGCCTAATACAATACTTTAAACGCAAATGTCTATCATGATTTATAAAGAACCTACACATTTTTTAGCCTATTTTTTGAAATACCCTAAATTTTGAATGATCAATGAACTCATCCCAATTCATATATTTTTGTACGAGCATCATTTTTTCAACGAAATTGTTATCGACAGCAAGTAATTGTTCCAGTCCGTATATGTTTATAAAATTTTAAAAATATTATACCGGAAGAACAAACCTTTCACTTATTAATTTATTTATAAATCATATTATTCATCCTTATATGAATATATAAATCAATTGCTGTGCGTTAGTCTGATAAAAACTATAGAATGGCTAGACCGATTTGAATAATTTGTTTTTTGTTTTGTTCATCTTAATACTGGGGTGGTTTAGAAAATATTAAAATTCAGAAAAAACCAACGAAACAGACAAAAAAAATTAAAACGAATCGAAAAAAGTGCGGTGTGAAAGTGAAATCCATATAAAGCTTAGAGACATATTTTAAAAGCAGTTAAGTCAACCAATCTGTATCCATCGATTTTTTAAGAAAGACAGTCAGGACAACGTTTAGCCAGGTATCTAGTTTGTAATAAATGTTATTACAAATAACAAGCCTCAGGGTATTTTTATTTTTTATAAATGTTGAAAAAAAATAATAAACGATTTGATATGTTAAATTTTGAATTTCTTTAGCGGACACTTGGTAATGACACCGATGTTTAAGAATCACTGATATAGTTTGTACACCACCAATCCTCCTCACCATTTCAGTTTCCACATATCCTTGGTCTCTTTAAACAGTTTCTGCTGCTCAAATTCTTCTTTTTTCTCTTCTATTCCCTTTCTTACTATTTGTATAAGTATGTAACAGCGTAGAGCGTTCGAAATTCGACGAAGCGCAGCATTCACTCAAATGTAATTTTATTGCTTTTTCCAAAAATTTTATCCTTTCTATTATCCTCCTTGTGCTGCTGCTGCTGCTACTGCTGCTACTACTGCTACTGCTGATGTTATTGCTTAGCGTTCGTACCATTGGTATACTTTGTTGATTCTTTCACGTTTCCAAAAATATGTTTTAAATAAATAAAATTAGGCGAAAAATCTGAATATGAACCATACTACAATATTTATATTTTGTAGGCGACATACATACGTATTATATCTCAAATGACAAGACCGAATTCTAATTGATTATACTAATTATGTATGTAGGACATTTTAGAAGAAAAGTTACAGGTTTTGTGCAATAAAGCCCCAGAAGTTGGGTAGGTGGCAATATCAGCGTTCCTTTTTTTGGCTTTTAATTTTCCAGTGTTTGAAATACGCTGGAAGATAATCCAAAGATTGAAATTTAATCGATGTTTCCACCCTGAGCTGTAGATATCAGTGTCGTCAGCAAAACTAGATGTAGTACAATTCCATGATGTTGGGTTGTCATAGGTGTAGTATATGTTATAAGGCATAGGACCTTATACAGAGATCATTTAGGAACTGCAGAACATATCAGCTTACTTTCAGAGTCAGTAGTATCAATGACAACTCTGGATTACTTGCAGAGGTACACAACTCACTGAATGTTAGTTTTTTCTTGCATATTTGTCAACTTATTGTAAGAAGATTAATGAGTCTTAATTTTTGTAATTAAGGTATTTCTTATATCAGGCTTTAATTATCCATCTAGGAACAATGGTATGATTAGTGAAGCAAAATTTATTTAAGAGAGTTTTTTCTCTCTGCTCGACTACAATTAGCCAGCACCTTCATATATTTGGTGAGTCTTTTGGAAGCTTGTTTCTAGCTGCCCCCACATAGAGGATATAGACTAGATTGGACTACAATGTTACCTTTTGACAACAACCTAGCAAAAAAGTCACTAATAAACAACGCAACACGACCTGGAAGACCACCCAAGAGAAGGCACAAATGCTGAACTTCGGGATAGACTGACCAACCTTCCAAGAATAAGCTACACAAATTCCAATTAACAAACTGTACTATATATATAATAACTATTACATTCGAACTTTAAAGTTAACTGAACAGGATCTAATCCTAATAAATAAAGAAGAAGTTTCAAGGTCCCTATGGCATGAGCCAACGAGTCGACAAACAGAAATCCTAAGAAAAAAGTCCGAGTTTAACAAAGTGTAGGAACCTCGAAATTCTACTTTTCTCAAGATCCATCAGTCTACCTGCATCAACTGCGAGTTATATCGGTGCTAATAGATAGACAAGAAATAGATCCTTTACCAGGTAGGACGTAGATATTATTATCAGATCAGATTATTCAGTGGGGGATTGTTTTTAAACTTTAAATTAATAATATTTTGAATGATGCTTAGTCATCAGTCACTTGTGATTAACTATTTTTTTTATGGATTTTGTCAATACTAGTATGTACTCTTTAAACTTAAGTATACTTAAGTATATAGTATTAAAAGAATTGTATAAAAAAAAAGCTATGCAATATATTATAGTTTAAATTTCTAAAACTGAATCCGTGTAGGTTAAAACCTCAACAATCACAAAAAACTCACCCGCATATGTTGGTTGGTTGGTTGGTTTGTTTGTTTGTATGTATTATAGTAAGTAGAATGTGTACATACTCGTATACGTATGTATATATGTACTTATGTACATCTACAACTGAGGCTTTTCCTATGGCTAATGTTGTTGTTGTCCACTGAAGTTGATGGTGGAAAAAATATTAGTTCTGTCAAAATAAATTTCTTTGAGTTATGTCATCCCATTTTACGGACTTGACACACATACGACGATGATGATGACGATGATGACGTAGAGGATGAGGATGACTATGACGATGACGACAAAGATGAAGACGATGAAATAGCAAAGAATCAAGGCAACAAACAAATGAATGAACAAAAGGATGGTATCCCACTCTCGGTCCCCTGGCACAAAGGAAAAGTGGGAAAGCCATGAAATTTGTCCATGCGAAGAAGAATTTATCGTAACTCATATGATTCTTACTCTTATTCTTATTCTTGGTTTTCTTATTGTTTATATTTGAGATTTCAAAGTTCAGGTGGCAGTGGTGGTCGGTCGATGAAACCATGGATGGATGGATGGATGGATGGTTGGATGGACCGGCAAACGTCATAAGAAAGGGCCGACAGCGAAAACTGCGCAGCATCGCGGTGTGTGTTTTATGGTGTCAAACAACTTTGTGGTTAGCCTATTATGTCGGGGAGGGGGCCCTGACAGTTAAATAAACAGTTGAGACTTAGGAAACAAAAAATATACTAAGTATAGCCATGGTGGTCCAAGGTGGTAACATAGTCACATGTCACAAAATTTCTGTGTTCTTTGCTTTTCTTTTCTTTCGTTTCGTTTCGTTTCGTTTAGGAATTGCTATAAATCTGTTTCTGATTGTTTTTCTTTGCTTTCGTCGGCCGCTGTTCATTCTTTAAATTGCATCATTCGCCACATCCTTGAAATCTCTACCCCTGGCTTTGTCATTTATTATATAAGTAGTATAGTTATTCCATTAAACACACACAATTATTCACATATAACTTTCGTCAGTCATTTATCTCGTGCTTCTTATTGTTATTACAATATTATTGTAAGTATATGGAAGGTGACCAGTATTGCTTCTTAATGTTGAATCATATCAAATAATACCGTTAGGCTTTGTTCTACACTGCCCACAAAGGTTTATGAAGGAATTGGATGAAATGAAAGATAGATGAATAAAAATATAAAGAACTATAGGAACTTGCACATCTCGCACATTTGAACTCTTTCTCTACATCCTCACTCTCTCACCCTCTCTCTATCTATCTCTCTCTCTCTCTTTGTGTAGTATTTATCAGTTTTCCAACATAGTTTAGACATATGTATATAGTGCAATATGTATATATGATGGTGGGAATGTCGTTCTCTATTACACTATTTTGACAGCATTGAAGAATGGCCACGGCACGGCACGGCACGGCACGGCACAGTGTTTCGCGTCTGTGCCAGGTTGACATGTAGTAGAAAAAAAAAAAAAACACAGACTCACACAAATGATGAAATGAAATTCCTGTGCGTGAAAAAGGGGACCAGATTCATTTGAGGTAGCTTGGTCACAGCTTGATGATGACAATGTGTTCTGACAGCCCCTTGGCGGCATCAGTAACTGTGATTTGCAAAAGACAAGACGTAACCAAGAAACATATCATATCACGAACGATGATGTCCTCCTCTTCAACTTTAGATGATGTTAAAAAAATGATGACGAGAAATTGCAAAATTTTGTGAAAGCAAAAAAAAAATGAAAAGAAAAGAAAAAAAAAATAAGAAAAATAATAAATAAATAAATCTGAAATGAAAGTCTGGATGGCTCGATGGCTGGCTGACTGGGATGGCTGATCTCAAGACTCATACCCATACCCATACCCATACCCAACAACCCCACAAAAACAGTCAACGCATGTTCTTGTCCATGTGATTTCGGCCTATGTAGTATAATATTGTATTTATAGTATACGAGTATGTGAGTTGAACACTTGAATGTGGTGGAGAATGGTAAAAATCTCAGTCATCCGTCATCTAAATAGGTTTTTACACAAACGCACACACGGACACATTCAAACATCTTTTTATTTAGAAATTTTATTTATTTATTTTGCCTTTTTTTTTTTTTTTGTTACATTTTGTGGTTATATCAAATTACATGACATTATGTACACATTTCTTCTGGTTTCCCCTTTTTTTTCTTCCTTTCATTTTTAAGTCCAAGAAGGCGGATCAAATCTTAACGTAATTTATGTTCATCTGAAGACATTTGTGGTTTGTCTTTTAGTCGTAGTGGTAGTGGTTGAGGGCGTTAATAATAATAAGGACTGTTAATGGTCAGTGTTAGTCGTATTTCTTTGAATTTTTAAAATATGTCGAAAGTCATTAGGAGTACAAAACTAAACTGAACAAAACTTAATTCTGACTAACGCCCTTGCTGGATTGCCATCTTGTGGTAGTCTAGACACGAGTAAACCATTAGAGCGATTCCGGTCTATCCCAGCTTATTATATCCTATATCATACTATTGCAAAATATTATTCATATTTTAACAAAAAATTTTATAAATTTTCATTTTAAGTTTGGAGTAAATTATTATTTAAGAGGGATTAGTATTGTTTTCAATTGATGAAGGCTTCAAGAGACTTAAGGTACCCAATATACAATGAAAATATTTATTTACAATCATAAAGTAGGAGTATAAAACTTCTATCACCCCCCATGATTCCAACATGAGCAGCATTTTAATTTATTTTTCTTTTTAGTGTATCCGTGAAATCTTCTGTGGCCGAAAACACATGGTTCCAGTGAAATTGTCCGGCCCTTGCTTTCAACAAAACATACTAACACAGAGTTATGCTCGCATCACAGCTAAGTCAAATAACTGAAGAGAATCACTGATCTACATGCATATCTAGTTCGCCAGTTTATTTTTTTTTTTTTTGTGTAAGAAAATGTATATTATCCGCCTGCAAGAGATGCAGATGTATGAGAAGTAAATAAATGTTGTGTTTTGTTCTAAAAAACTTCCAAAATCTTGGATTCCCGATCACGGCAGATTTCCGCTGGGGGGAGAAGTCCGCGACTAGAGATTTAAGTGTATATGGATCGGATTAACATGTGTGGGGAACCCGGGGCAATAAAGAAAGTGGAGACCCTTTATAACTTTTTTGAGTGATTAAATTTTAAAAATATCTATTACTTTTTTGAGCGATGAGGTCAAATGAATGTTGGTGGAGGCCCTCAATGTGTGGCGGCACGGGACTCGTGTCCAGGTTAAAAGTAATGTTAATGCCAAAATTATTCCCACTGGACAGCAGCTTCCATTGGAATATCTGCATTATCTAAATTTTGATAAATTGAAAGGCAGAGTGTCTAAGCTAAATATCATGTTAAAACATCTTCGAATTGTGCCCCAGACACCAAAATATTGATAATAACTTGTTGGTGTTTGTTGTTTAATATAAAACCATGCATCATAAAACCCATTAAGTATATTTTGGAAAAAGGTGATTGACTAGTACAGGTATGGCGAACAAATGACACTCGTGCCAGTGGTGGCACGCGATAAAATTATTAGGGCACACCAATAATTAACGAATCATTGTTTATATTTCAACTTTCTATTTGCGAAATTGCTCAAATAAATTGATCTAAGTAAAATGGTTTCGATAACGGCTGGCGCCGCTTCAAGTATAGTGGATAAAAAGAATGGTTTATCAGTATATTCGATTCTTGAATTCCGCTGCATAATTCACCAACAAGCGTTGGGTGGTTTCGACTCCCTTAAAATTACGTTATAATGGCAGTAGCCACAAAAATAATGAATGTCATATCGTCGCAGGCTTTGAAAAAAATTAAAATTTGATGTTTTGTTGGATGAAGTCAACTCAGTTTATAATGGCTGATGTATAATTAGATTCGCTGGTTGAGCAACTGTAATGTACTCAGTGGTGGATCCACGGGGGGGACTATAGGGCTGAGTCCCCCCGGACCCGGGCACAGCAAAAGATCACAGTGTTGGAGAGAGCCCAGACTGCACTTGAAGCACTGCTGGTATTTTCGAGGATCCCTGTCACAACAACAGCAACAGCAACAGCTGAACTGACTTTTTCAGTGCTGAAAACATTGGAAAACTATCTACGTTTTCATATGTCTGAGCCCATACTCAACTGGTTTTCATTGGGCAAGAGATCGAAATTTCAACTAAAGAAATAGTTGACATGTTTTACCAAGTCAAACCTCGTCGTCTTGCAACATTGGACTAAGCAGTCGTAGATGTAATCATATAGACATCTAATATTATACATGTATCTTTATAAGATTTAACAACCATGCAATACCAGAATAGATTATTTATTAATGATCTCATAGAAAAGTCCAAAGAAATGTAAATGAAGACTCATATTATACCAATGAATAAACGTTTTTCATTCAGCAAAAAACCGCAAAGAACCGCCACTTCAAAGATTTGTTGATTGTTTGAAAGAAATTTGGCTGTTTTTATAAAATCATCTCCCTATACTTCTGAGTCATTATTTTCAGAAATGAATAACATTAAAAACTTGCATCGAAACCGTTTATCATATGACTCCAGTTTAGCTTGCATTCTGCTAAAACTAACTAAGTATAAGCCATATATACGATATTTACCTTAATAGTTAAATAAAAGAAATCAAACTAAAATTTTTCATTTATTTAACTAATCATAAAATTAAAGAAAATTTTTGATTGCAAATAGCATCTAGTTATATTTTTGTCCATTAAATCACTAAGTTAAGTTTCTTCGGCGCCACCTCATGGCCATTATTATTTTTTATAAAATATTTCTCGTTCATCAATAAAAGTTTGCCATCCCTGGACTAGTATTATAAAATATTATAAATCCATTGCATTAAAAATTTAAAATAATCGAGTCACCATGAGTATTTCCAAAAATAATTGCACACGTATGTATGTACTTACAATGAAAGTAAATATGTATTGTACATACATATGATCTTAAATCTAAAAGTCTATGGATAATAGATTTAAAAAAATAGTTCTATTTTATCCAGGAAGACTATTTCAACAGTGAAGGAAGAAATATTTAAATAAATATCCTCTTCCATTGATATCAACCACCTGAATACTGTTAATGATGATTGCTTGGTATGAACACAGGATAATGTTTTAGATGTCGTGTTTTAAGAATATTTTAGTTTTCATTTACCAACAAATCAATGGTGGTGGTTTGTGTCGAGCATAAACAAAGAAGTCTCAATAATAATTTTAAGATCAAAGCTCCATGTTTGTACTTTCAAAAGTTTCTCTTTTTTACCAAAGTTTTTAATTCAATTGACAATGCATAAAGTTCTCAAAAGTCTTTCTATTTGTTACTTAAGTGAAAGGAATTTTTTATCTCTAACCAAAATCATAAGTCCATTGGTAGTAGTACAACAAACATTTAGACATTTTAACATTCAAAATATATATATATACTCGCCGAAAAATAGGCAAAGATAGCTTCGTAATTACAATTAACTAGAACAATATATTGGACTGTGTGTGATGTGTTTGTGTTAGTGTTAGTGAAACTATTGCCTTAACAATTACTTGAAAAAAGTTACCTTTAGTTTAAAAACATAACAATTATTTAACATTTACGATTAATGGTCAATAAGTCTACATTTCTCAATACTCATAGTACCTAATTTTGGGATTGCTGTTATTGTTATCAACGGTCTCGCGAGCCGCTAAATCGATTTTGGATATTATTTTTGCGTTCGTATGGTTGATGTCTGTGATGTTGATGTCATACTATATGTTATAAAAATGTTAAAAATTGCCTTAATTAATTTAAAAAAAAAATAATAATATGATTAACTTTAGCTGTGCCGAAGTTGTTGTTTACTTAAAGGCGAAAGGATTGTTTTTTTTTTTTTTAATAAATTGGTTGAAAGACCAAAGCCATCGAAATCTTCAACAATTTTTACACAAATTGTCAAAGGTAGTACGAGTATATAGACAAACGTTATAATTTTTCAGATGAAAGTATTTTTGCTAAACTAGAAAAATGAAGTTAGTTTTGAGATGGTTGAGAATGCTGTATTTTTATTAAACTTGTCAGGCGATGTTTCAGTAGATAACTTATATGAATTATTTTATTTGTTGAAATCATTCTTGGACGTAGTAGTGAGAAATTGTAATGATGCCATTGCACAGAAATGGCACCAGATCTTCAAACAGTTTTCAAAAAATTATACCAAGAATATGTTTAAACTTTCCATTTCTTCCATATTAAGTGTCAAAACTTCAAATTGCTTTTTTTAATGAGTTTTTTCTCAAACGATTTTAAAATGGTTGGATGCCAGATTTGATGCTCTTTAATTTTCTGAAAGCTGAATTATTAATCCAATTTAATCTGATTCTATCCTGTACAGAGTTCTTTAACTTTATTAAAGAAAAATCAGTAAAGAAAGACTAACTTTTTCTATGCTGAAGTTGTAATATTCTTCACGTTCCTCCGTATGGTCCGAGGGTTTTGAAATTTATATGATTGATGGATACAGGTCAGTTACTTTTAGTGTCCATATTTCAAGTCGATAGTATAAAAAACAAAACAGTTTTTCTAATAAAAACATGAATTTGTATCGTAGTTTGTATGGGGCAAATACCCCTAGTGGTCCGATTCGGTTGATTCCGCCAAATATACTGGCTATGGTAAAAAGCAAGATCCGTACGTACACAAATTGAAAAATCAAGAGTGTTCAAACTTCTACAGTTCATAGTTGTATGAGAAGTTTGAACAATTCAAAAATAAAATCTTATAAAATTGCTATTCATTTGTTATCAATGGACTCGCAATGCCATCTGTTGCACGTAAAAAAAAAAAGAATAAAATACGCGACTACATGACCGACGCCAGTCTTAAGAAACAACACTATACATATTTGGAAGAAACAACTTCACCACACATTAAATATTGGCGCCACAGAGATCACGTCCACACCATTGAACCATAACTAGGAATGACTCTTGATAACACACATCTCATCTACTACTGTAGCTTACTATGGTAAGCTATAAAAAAGACTAAATTTGGCTATGCTGAAGTTGTAATACTCATTACGCTCCAGCCAGTGGTCCGAGGGTCTTGATTGGTAGTGGCTATGAGTCAGACACTTATAATGTCCAAATTTTAAGTCGATAGTACAAAAAACAAAAAAGTTTTTCTAATAAGAACTTTCATTTGGATCCCGGTTTGTATGGGGGGTACCCCTCCTAGTAGTCCGAGGGTCTTAAAATTTTCATGGTTTGTGGATATGGGTCAGAAACTTATAGTGTCCAAATTTAAGTTCAACAAGTTAAAAAAAAACACTTTTCTAATAAGAACTTAAATTTAAAAGGGGGTTTGTATGGGAGGTACCCCACTTGGTAACCCTAGGGTCTTTGTACTGTTGGTGGATATGAGCTAGAAACTTATAGTGTCCAAATTTCAGTTTGATATGTCAAAAAACAAAAAACTTTTTCTAATAAGAACATTAATTTAAAAAAGGGGTCCGATTCGGCTGATTCCCGAACTTGATCGGCGTTTGGTAAAAAGAAATCTATGTACAAAATTTCAACTCTCTAGCTCAAAAACTAAAGAACTAAGAATGCGAAAAGACGGACCGACGGATAGACGGACATGGCTAAATCAATTCGTCTCATCGAGCTGATCACAAATATATATACTTTATGTGGTCTGCGATGTCTCCTTCTGTGTGTTACAAACTTCATGACAAACTTATATTACTATTCACTCCCGTGAAGAATATAAAAATTATCGTGGTTAATGCGACCTAACAGCCAACTAAGCCTGACCAGCAAAGTGTTGATACACCGTACAATTGTACGTCCCTCCTGGACCTATGGTATCCAACTCTGGGGCACTGCATGTGCATCGATTATAAAAACAATTCAAACTCTGAAGAATAAAGCATTGTGTCAAATCACGAATGCTCCATGGTACGTTCGGAATTCTACAATTCACAACGAACTTCGGATGCCTACAGTTATGGACGAAATTAATTTGCACAGCAGTCGCTACAATGACAGGCTGAATGTTCACTCAAACCCACTTGCAGCGGCTCTTATGCACAAAGAGCTCTCAAGGAGACACAAATGTCATCTCCCTTGTGATCTTGTGACTAAATCTACATAGCCATGACTTATTTACAGTTAACAAATAGACCAATCATAAGCTAATTAGTAAGCATAAACATCTAATGCAAAGGCCACTCATGTGCTGTCTAATATGTTTGACACAAATGTACCAACCAAATTAGTTTTAGTAATGTATGTACATGGAATATTTTGAACCATTAATGATTTATATAGTACTTATACTATTTTTATTAGAAGAAAAGATTTGAATGACACGCTGTCAAAAACAATGGCTACAAAAATCACGGACTAACATCACGTCGGGAGCGGAGCAACGCACGCCGAGCAATGCTAGTATTATCATAAAAATCCATTTCTACTTTCCATTCCATTATTCGTATCAAATATTATTGTAACAGTTTAATAGAGCTACGTATTTATCGCCATTAAACGAACGACAAAAGGTAACTGATAAGAATTGTACTGAGTTCATTCCAAAAAAAAAAATTGACCATCACTTTTCCAGCCGACATAGGAGACCTTTGCCTTACCTCGAAATCATATTGATATCACTTTCCTTCCTTCATCATTATGTTGATAAAAAATATACCTATTATATAATGGGTCATTTTATCTCAATCGATACAGTAGATGAACGTGGCAATAAAAAATGTTAAATGTTATCATCGTTCTTTTATTTAAATATTTATTTTTTTTTTTTCTCCTGAGTATACTATTTTGATGATTATGGTTGCTGGATGATTAGCCCTCATTTAAAGCCTATATTTGGATGGGTTGTCAGTCTCAGCCCTTAGATGATCCAGATGATGATGAAGATGGTTGTTTTTTTTTTTTTTACTGATGACTAATTTGAATTTGATTGACCCTCACTTAAAACTCATATTTAGATGATCCAAGATTGTTCCGAAATACAATGTACGCCAATGGAATCTTGAATGCAAATAAATTTGTTTTTTTTTTCTTTAGTGTTGTTTTTTTTTCTTGTTTTTTTTTATTTGTTTTTTTTTTTTTTTTGAGGTCTTTAGGTGATCCAAATGACGAAGATGCCCTCACTTAAAGCCTATATTTAAAGAGGTTATCAGTCCTTAGATGAGCCAGATGATGAATATGTTTCCGAAACCCAACCGGAATCTTAAATACAAACATATTGAATTTAATAAGTTATGATTAATTAGCATATTAATAAGACAACAATTTAAAAGTATAGTATATAGTAATTTGATGAACTGGAGATCTGATTAGGTTTACCTTGCATGGTTATCTTCGAACGAGATTTGGTTGACGGACGGTAGTCGGATGTTTTAGCAACAACCGCACGTTTATCATTTGCAGATGAGCCTAAATTCCAAAACAAAAAATTAAGACAAGAAGTATTAAATTTAATCTGCAGGTTTTACCTCGAGTCAACTTATCCGAAGAACAGTCATATCCACCCATATTGCTAACATCGCCCGGATCATTACTACCACCCATATGACGACGTAATGAAGGCGGTAACTCACGAGTATGTGAGCCAAAGCCATAACCATCAACGCAGCGTTGCTGGTCTAAAATTGTTGAGTGAAATGACTCAGGTGTTTTTAAATGCCCACCAATCTTCATGCGTTGAGCTATCTTCTTTTTTGTAGAATCATCTGATGATAGAATAATTTTATTATCAATAATGTATCTCTTCCATTCCTTTGGTTCATTTGTTTTACTCTTAAAATTTTCTTTTTTTCTTTTAGTATTTATAATGGACAAAAATAAACCACCGATTTAACGGCTATAAAAAATTAATGTGATAAAATTTTCTAACAATAGACCTTTACCACCACTCTCTAATTGTTGAATTATGGACCGATGGTAAATGCGTATTTATTCATTATTGTAAAATCCAATTTGATAAAAATTATTACCTTTGGATATTGGCCGATTTCTTGTTCCAGTACGCTTCGGTGGCTTAGGTAGACCACGTACTAGACTCTGTATGTATTTATCTTGTACAACAATACCTGGATATACGGAAGGGTAGCCCATGCCACGTTTACACTGACCACGTGTAAAAAATTTACAAACAGTCTGGCTTTTCTTTATTTGACTAGCATCACCGACTTGAGCTTGGGCTTCTGTGCCCGAAGCAGTAACATCATCTGGAAATATTAAAAAACCTTCTATAGTGTTATTGAAAGAAAAATAGTTGTTTATTCATATGGATAATTTCTTCATATCTTCAGTTATGGATACCAAACTTCATTAAGTAGTTTTATAAGAACAGTGTGAATGGAATATGTATATGAAATTGGAGCAATCAAATTATTTTAACTAATAATAGCGTGACGAAAAGAATCATTTCGATTCTAAGCAAACTAATCTCTTAAAGAGTAAATAGTCATGCGTCTTTATTAAATATATGATTATATGAAGGACACTTACGCTTCTTAGTTGGCTTACGGTCAGTTGGACTTGGAGGACGACCATGTTCACGACCAACTGGACTTGGAGAGTGAATACTAATACTTCCACCATCAGGTGAAAATGAGGCTAAAATGCAAATGAACAGAATTTAGTAATAATTTAATATATTCGAGTTCACTGTACTCCATTGTTTTACTTTGTGAACGAAATGCACTTGCGATTGCACGATAATGTTGTGAATCCCGTTCATTTGTATCACAATCCGGTGAATCAGAACTGCGATGACGTTTAGCATATTTGATTCTTCGGGACGGTGGTGATTGCATTCGTAATCGTTTTCTTTCATAACAAACTTCAATATAATTCATAGGTGAAACTGTGCCTTAAAATCAAATGAAAGAAAATGCTTTTACCTGATGGAAAACGTGAATACCGACCACGTCCACGACCAAGTGAACTTGTAGAGCTATCACTTTCACCTCCAACTGGACTTGAAGGCGAACCACTTCCACCCACATAGGAAACTGAGCCTAAAATGCAAAAAATTAACAAAATTTAGTAAGAAATATATATATATGACTTCACTCTAATGCACTGCATTTACCTGGTGAACTTGGAGAGCGCCCTCTTCCTCCCACTGGTGAATCTGAGAACAAAATGAACCAAATTTAAAAGGAAATTACTCTAATCTACTGCTTTTACCTGGTGAAGACCGACCACAGACACGTCCAACTGGGCTTGAAGGCGAACCACTTCCACCCACAGGGGAAACAGAACCTAAAATGCACGAAATTACCAAAATTTAGAAAGAAAGAAATATATTTGACTTCACTCTAATCCACTGATTTTACCTGGTGAACTTGGAGAGCGCCCTCTTCCTCCCACAGGTGAATCTGAGAATAAGTTGTTCCAAATTTAGTAGTCAATTACTCTAATCCACTGCTTTTACCTGATGAACGACATGTAAAATTTGACGGCCAACCACGTCCAACTGGACTTGAAGGCGAACCACTTCCACCCACAGGGGAAACAGAGCCTAAAATGCACGAAATTACCACAATTTAGAAAGAAATAAATATGTTTGACTTCACTCTAATCCACTGATTTTACCTGGTGAACTTGGAGAGCGCCCTCTTCCTCCCACAGTGGAAACAGAGCCTAAAATGCACGAAATTACCACAATTTAGAAAGAAATAAATATGTTTGACTTCACTCTAATCCACTGATTTTACCTGGTGAACTTGGAGAGCGCCCTCTTCCTCCCACAGGTGAATCTGAGAATAAAATGTTCCAAATTTAGTAGTCAATTACTCTAATCCACTGCTTTTACCTGATGAACGACATGTAAAATTTGACGGCCAACCACGTCCAACTGGACTTGAAGGCGAACCACTTCCACCCACAGAGGAAACTGAGCCTAAAATGCACGAAATTGCCACAATTTAGAAAGAAATAAATATGTTTGACTTCACTCTAATCCACTTATTTTACCTGGTGAACTTGGAGAGCGCCCACTTCCTCCCACAGGTGAATCTGAAAATAAAATGAACCAAATTTAGTAGGAAATTACTTTAATCCACTGCTTTTACCTGGTGAACGACATGTAGAATTTGACGGCCAACCACGTCCAACTGGACTTGAAGGCGAACCACTTTCCCACACAGAGGAAACAGAGCCTAAAATGCACGAAATTACCAAAATTTAGAAAGAAAGAAATATATTTGACTTCACTCTAATCCACTGATTTTACCTGATGAACTTGGAGAGCGCCCTCTTCCTGAAGGCGAACCACTTCCACCCACAGAGGAAACTGAGCCTAAAATGCATGAAATTACCAAAATTTAGAAAGAAAGAAATATATTTGACTACACTCTAATCCACTGATTTTACCTGGTGAACTTTGAGAGCGCCCACTTCCTCCCACAGGTGAATCTGAAAATAAAATGAACCAAATTTAGTAGGAAATTACTCTAATCCAGGCCCATTACTGCCAGTCATACATCTGCCTATATGACGACGTGAACTTGTGCTATATCCATGTCGGCGATAACGGCGTCGTCGATCATTACCTTCATATTCACTACTGATATCATTCCATTCATCGTCACGTCCATCAGTTTCAGCTCGTTCATGAGTCTCACGGAAACCGCCATCATCCTCATATTGACGGTAATATGCATTAGACTGAGTACCGTTCATATTTTTTTCAAAATAATCACAATAAGTAGTCATTGTTACAATTCAATGAAAGAGAATAGCAAAAACTTACATTTGATGTCGTACTAGAAAATTCAAGTTCCACGACACTTTCGTATGCACTTTGAAAAACTGGAGATTGGTGACGAGCTTCAACATAGGGAAAAGGAGTGGCAAAATTATGGAACGGTGCCCAGAATGGTGTTAAAAGTCCTTGTTGACTTGGCCAAGAAGGTATTAGTGCAGGACTTTGTGGAATTGGCCAAGAAGGTATTAGTGCAGGCCTTTGGGGAATTGGCCAATTTATGAATCCAGGTGTTTGTGGTATTGACCAAGTTGATAGTCCAGATCGTTGGGGACGGGGCCAAAATGGCGTTCCTATATCTTGTTGAATTGATACCATACTTTCTGACAAGCTAATCTCTTCCACCACGCTGATTTCATCTTGTTCAAAAATATTATTTATACCACTCTCATCGCATCTGAAACTATAGTTACCTTCTGCAATATCTACACTTGTCACAACTGTTATTTCAACTTCCGTAATGTTATTTGCAAACGCCATTATTAAATAATGATGTTACAAAAAACTTCTAATTAATTTATTTTACTAAAATGAAAAATTAAAATTAAAAAAATTACAAATTGTTTCACTCAATGCACAAGAATACAAAAGAACAAGTGACCTATGCGAATCAAGCAAAAGTTTAGAAACGCAAATTTACTTAAAAAGGATCAGCAAGTAGAGTTGATTGTCATTTGACATCGATATCGATAATCATCGACCCATTCGATATATATTTGTTAATTTGAAAGAAAACTATCGATACTATCGGTTAAATTTAAAGTATATTTTTATTTTTTTTTTTAAGGAATACAAAACATAAATACCATTCTTTACTCATCTAAATAAAGATGTTAAACAAAATTAAAAAAAACTTATAAAATTTTGATTTTGTCTGAAATAATCTTTTTCCAATTACCTAAATACCCGCTAACATGGAGACTTCACACAAAAAAAAAGTATTTTGCAAGTTTTGTATATAAAAACCGATAGTCTCGATAGTAGGTAACTTCATCGATAGTGACTTCAAAAAAAAAAAACTATCGGTACTATGTTTATATCAAAATGACGTCACGTGTTGGACACGAACGACTATCATCTTCACTTTGTATTACAAATGTGAGTTTTACAACACTATACCATTTGAAAATAAACAGAGAAAATTCCATGGGAGACAATACAATTATAAATATCTGCTGCTTGTTGCAAGAGTGCTGACAATAAAGGTACGCCTGCCAGCACAAGAAAGAAAGCTACATGTATCGGAGGTCAGTTGGATCGGGTTGGTTTACTAAGACAGTTGATAAGGTGAACCGTATTGTGCAGAGTGTGTCACCATATTGTTGTCGAAAAAATCTATTCGTTTTCTGTAGCACTGGAGGATAAGTGAGTAGATCAACCTTAACTGAATTAAGATGCTCCGAGAACCGGTGCAAGACGGCCCCCTCACACAACACACAATAGTATTTTGGTCAGTAGCTAATACATTCTTAACTGTCCTTTGATGTAACTCCTTACGACTCGTCTTATAGTGATATTCTATCAAGAAAATCGTATATTAAAAATGCTATGATTACCTCGTAACATCTAATGTCACTACGTATATATAGTTGCTATAGTTGGGACGTTCACTCATATGTGAATTAGAAAGCAATTAATTATTATACAGACGAAAGAAATCAAACTTTTGCTTACTGGTGATGATGTTCGGTCAATAGACTTCTGGTACGACTCCATTTTTTCCCGATGTGATAGTGGTTGAAGTATGAAATATAATACTCGTATCAATAATTTTACTCTGTCGTTTTTAAGTTTTTCTTTTATTTTATCAGTGTTATTACTGGGTTTTAGCATCTAAAGCAAAACAAATTGGACTGGTCCAATAAGCATAAAATATATTTCTGGTTGGGTAATAATTACATCCAATTGTATGCATGACTTTCGCGTTTGGGTCGAGTATTTTCAGTATTCTACGTTGCGCATCTTGGGTCAGAACTGTCGCCAGTATATTTGGATGATTAAGCAGCCACTGATTATAACACGACTGCTGTGCTAAGTGATTTTCTTAGACACTGTAAACCATCTTTAGATTATCTATTTAGAATAGTGTGCGGACAAACTATAGGGGTCCGGTGATTTGCCTTAGAGACTTGATTTGGATAACCTGAACGTTATATGCGACAGTGGTTCTCCCATATTTTTTGGCGTGGACTCAATTCGTGTCTACTATTTTCCTGTAAATGAGTCTGTTATTTGTCAAGGCAATTTACCGCAACTTTAAGTAGCAGCTTGACGTGATGCAATTCACTTGCGCACTCCCGTTGGAACACATGTCCACGATTGGATTGAGGTAACGAACTCTGATGTCGGACCTTATAATTGGATGATTTGCTTGAATTGATGGCTAGCGATATACATACAAACATTTGGCTCAAGCATTTGTATTGTACAAATAATTGTGAATAATCAGAAATATACACAAAACGCATGTTGCCAGCAAGGCATTAGGATCATTGAAGGTCAGCAAGTATGCGGTTTACAACACAGGTGCCAGCACCTGTGCCCTATGGCAGACTAGCATTGACCAGTCTCGTTGATGAATCAACACCCATAACTCATACATAAAAGAAGCGGCGACATCGGCGACCTAAGGCATAACTTTTAAGCAATACGCGGTAATAGGTTATTGATCTCATGAAGCAGGCCTTCCTCTGATATTGCGTTTATTCTCAAACGCAATAAGAATCAGCTGTATGCAAGTAAAAGATAATCCACAATTTTGTAAGTATTTTAAAATATTCTCATATGCGAGATTATATTTTACGTTTTCATTTAATAATTAAATTCTATACATTTACATTAAAACTTAATGTGTTGGCGGCCTTTGTTATTTAAATGAAAATATATATATATTATATATTATTTATTATTTTTTGTTTTTTTTTTTTTTTTTTGTTTCGTTTGTTTTGTTGTTTTTTCTTGACGTCTGTAGTCAGAAATTATAATGACGATTATCATAATAAGAATAAGAATAATAAAAGTAATATGTAGTATGTAATAATATTAATAATGATTATAATATGGATCTCTCTGCATACACACGCTGCATGCTGCTGGTGAATATCTTCTTTCTTTGTAAAAGGAACACAATTAAAAATTGTAAAGAATTTAATTAATACAAAAAAAAAAAAAAAAATAGATACACTTCTTAAGTTTAAATCAATATTTGTTGTATGTGTGTATGTGTTGTGGTGACTCATTTAGCTTCACAAAAAAAAAAAAAAAAAGGAGTTTGACAGACCAAAAATTCAATCCATTAAAATGTGAGTAAAAATAAAAAAAAAATTTAAACCATAAGGTATACAAACGATTGCTTAGCTTCTATAAGTTCTATGCTAAACTTAGAAAACACATTTTGTAAATTAATGGGAGGATGTTTCGACTCCTCCCCCTCTTTCTCTCTCAATCTCTCCATCTATCCATTTATCTGTCTGTCTATATGTATAGACAGTAAGGTATATACTATCAATCAATCAATCAATCAATCAATCAATTTCTATGGTTTCTATTGTTACTGTTTCTCAAGCCAATTTGGAACGCTTTTTGGCAATGGCGTCTTCAACGGCACGCAATTGTTTCAGCAGCTCTTCGCGACGTGATTTCTTATTACTTTCCTTGTCCGAGACTGTTGAATTTGTTGGCGAATCAGTAGCAGCAAGTGCTGAGACACCAACAGTAGCTGGTTTTTTGATCTCAATCGATATAGGTGAACGTTTTTTAACTGGTGGTGTCTCCACTGAAATCAATTTACAAAATAAATAATCATGTTTATTTACTAATAGATATGATATAAAGGACACTTACCCTTTTGAGGAGTTTTGGCTGGTTTACGTTCAGCCACTTCAGGCTTATCGGCGCTGCTACGTGAACGTTGTTTTTGAGGGGCACGGTCTTTAGTAGATCCAGATGAACTTTCCGATGAAGATGAACCTGAATCAGAATCAGAATAGGAAGACCCACTAGAATCTAAAAAATATTAAATTCAATTAAATATAAAGCGGAATCAAATATGAACTAAAGAATACAACAAATAATAATAATAAGAAAATAAATAAAGAAATAATTATAAAACTCTTATGTTTCGTCTTCCACATGTCATATCATAACATGCAAAATCATTATTCATCATATTTGTTTTATGTTTTTTTCAGTTCCTTTTGGGAGCAATAGTTGCGTTAGTATCGTGGCTCACAATGTTGAAAATTGCCATCAGCACCGATAAATCGATTCCCGTCACATACTTGGGCACTCAACTGGAGGAAACACTATATGGTGATTCTAAGTCCACTATGGGGCTCCACTGCGGTCGTCTTCTCACTATAGTAAGTGCACCCTTCTATGTCCGCAACGACGTCCATCACTGATTATATTCGCCGCTACGCACATTGACTTGAGCAGCATGTAAACGTCCTCGCAGTGCAACTTCTGGACCCTATCCAACCTAATAAAACCTCAAGATAACTGAATCTGAATTCCATGAAATTTACCTACTGTCTTAACAGATTCTAAAGAAATAAATTTAAAAACAAATAAAATAAAAAAAAAAATCAAAACGGAAGTCACAATTTAACTTTAAAAGAGACTTCATATTTCAATGACAATAAAGTTCCCAGCAGATGGTTGGTGCTAATAATACTCCTCGTTTCCTTATTAATTGACTACCAGAGGTAAATTTGTTTACTCTCATTAAACTGATGATTCCCGTTATTATAAATGATAGTCAAAAGTCGAGACGAAAGAAAATGATAAGAGAATCATTTTAAAATTTGGGAAAGTGCAGTGAACACACACGTGTATTGTAATGTCATCAACCAATAAAAAGTAAAAATCAAAAATGTCCTAAAATATCAATTATAAATTGCAAACTCAATTTCATCTGAAGGCACAAGCTTTACTTGCGAAGGCCTGATTCAAAATCAATAGAGCTTCATAACAAGAAGCAATTGTACAAATTGAAAATAGATAAAATAGTTGAATATTTATTTCGATGTCAATTTGTTTGTAAATGTAGTAGAATTATTTACCTAAATTTTCAGCATTTTTCTATAAGAGTTGACACTAACTAAAACTGCTTCCAAATCGACTACCCATGAACTAGTTTTGGATTAGTGATTTATACTGTAGGATTGTCTCAGTTACATCAAACATACTTAAGTTTACAATAAGTATTGGGTTACTTCATCACAATATATCAATCAAAAAACTAAATTTAAACTTTCTAATCTTACTACAAACAAACATATGTATGTATGAAATTAATCAAGTCTGCCTCCTGCATACAAATATTTCTTAGAATTAGACTATGTATGTTTCCGAGAAATAGACGCTACGCGACACCTGATGGAACGGATAAACATAGATGGATATGGTTAGATCGATTCATTTTGTCATACCAATGATAAAATAAATGCATATTATGTACATATATATATATATAGTATTTATACTATACTTTGGCAACCCTTTTACTTAATAAAAATAATTAGATTGTTTTATCGAATATGGAAATGCATACCAGAATCTGATGAACTAGAGCTGTGACGGCGTCTACCTCCTTTTTCATTTTTTCTGGACGATGGTGATGAAACCACTCTCCTTCGTTTTGATGATGGACTATAAGTAGATCTTTTATCATTAGCTCCGCGTTTATAACTTACAGGTGAAGCTGAGCCTTAAATGCACAAAACGAACAAAATTTGTTAAAAAAATTTAATATATTCGACGCTTTCATTCTATTGCATTAATTGATTTTACCTGGTGAACGACGTCCACGACCACGGCCAACTGGACTTGGAGAGCGACCACGTCCACCCACAGATCCACCCCCGCCAGGCCCACCACGACGTGATGAAGGTGGTATCTTATGGGAGCCACCACCACCATGGGAACCACCGCGTCCACCACCATAGCGTCGTTTTTGGCCCACCGATCTCGATGAACGCGATGAATCGGAACTTGAATCTGATTGAGAAGAATTTGAGCTAGAATATGATGAATTACTGCTATAGCTACGTCCACGATCACGGCGTCGTCGGTCATCACGTTCATATGAACCGCTACGTCCACCAGGTGATTTTGAACGCATCCAAGGGTCATTCCATTCATCGGCACGTCCACCGGTTTCAACGCGTTGCACTATAACTTCACGAGTTGGACGCAAACGACGATCATCCTCATATTGTGGCATACGATGTGGTGGCAATTCACGATAACGTGCCATTCGTCCATAAGCATCAACATCATCATACGGACCCGCATACTGGGGACCACGGTTATAACGATCTGGTGGTGAATAAACTGAATACTAAAAAAGAAAGTCAAAAAACAATTGAAATTAAAAATTGGTGGATATGGGTTAGACACTTATAGTGTCCAAATTTCAGTTCCATGGAACAAAAAACAAAAAAGTTTTTCTAATAAGAACTTTCATTTGGATCCCAGTTTGTGTGGGGGTACCACCCCTAGTGGTCCGAGGGTCTTGAAATTTATATGTCTGGTGGATATAGATCACGCACTTATATTGTTCAAATTTCAGTTCCATAGTACAAAAAACAAAAAAGTTTTTCTAATAAGAACTTTCATTTGGATCCCGGTTTGTATGGAGGGTACCACCTCTAGTGGTCCGAGGGTCTTGAAATTTATATGTTTGGTGGATATAGATCACGCACTTATATTGTCCAAATTTCAGTTCTATAGTACAAAGAGCAAAACAGTTTTTCTAATAATTACTTTCATTTGGATCCTGGTTTGTATGGGGGGTACCCCCTAGTGATCCGAGGGTCTTGAAATTTATATGTTTGGTGGATATAGATCACGCACTTATATTGTCCAAATTTCAGTTCTATAGTACAAAAAGCAAAACAATTTTTCTAATAAGTACTTTCATTTGGATCCTGGTTTGTATGGGGGGTACCCCCCTAGTGGTCCGGGGGCCTTGAAATTTTCGTGGTTCGTGAATGTGGGTCACAATCTTATAATGTCCAAATTTCAAGTCGATAGTACAAAAAACAAAAATTCTGAATCTGACAAATGTGCTGCGTATGGTAAAAAGAAAGCTCCGTGCTCTCTAGCTCAAAAACTGACGGACTAGTTTGCATACATATGGACAGACATGGCTAGATCAATTCGTTTCGTCGCACTGATCAAGAATACATATACTTTATGGGGTCTCCGATGTCTCCTTCTGTGTGTTACAAACTTCATGACAAACTTATAATACTATTCACTGCGTGAAGAGTATAAAGACGATTGCAGTCAATCAGAATAGATGCATGTATGTAATAGGATACTTACGTTTGATGGCGAACTGCCACGATCCTTTGAGTAATAAGGATCCTTTTCAAGTTCATCGGGAGACAATGTTAAATTCATTTTCTTATCCTCAAAGTCCATGTCTTGCTCCTTTCGCTTATTCGCTTTGCGCATCATTTCTTTAGCTGTACGCAAACCTCGTTCCCAGGCATTTTCAACAACAACAGGCACTTCTGGCAATAAACCGCGACCATCATGATGACCACCACTACCATAAGGATGATGCATTGCAGGGCGATGATGTAATGGCGGTCTTTCATTGCGATAATCATGATACTCGACTGGATGATTACCATAACTATTTGACGATTGACGTGGTGCTGCTCCGCTACCTTGTGAAATTGGAACAGAACGCACCATACTCTCGAACATGGTATAATTGCCTTTGTCGGTGACACCAGGATGTAAGAAACGACAACTCATGCCCCATGTACATTGGCCACGTGTATAGAAACGACAAATTGGTTTCGGTTCAGTTTCTTCTGGGCGTTTTTCATCTTCATCAGTGACTTCACCTTCTTCAAGTTCTTCTTTAGTTGTTTCACCAACTTCATCATCATCATCATCATCGTCATCATCGTCATCATCATCACTGGCTTGACCATCTTCAGCTTTATTAGCCGCATCTGTGGCACCACCCTCAACATCACCTACACCACCATCCTCAACAATTTCACCCTTTTCCTTTTTCTTTTTTAGTTTCTTGGCTTTCTTTTTGTCACTTTTACTATCAACTTTGTTTTTAGCAGCAGCACCACCACCACCATTTTTCACAACATCATCAACAATTTCACCTTCGGCAATATCTTCTTTGGAAGTATCATGACATTCACCTTCTTCGGTTTCCAAGTCCAAGGAATCGTCATCATCTATACAATTGTTATCATTATTTTTTTTATTTTTTTTCTATATTCAAATAAAAGAGAAAAAAAGAATCAAATTAATTTTTTTCTATTCTATTCATTGTTTTTATAGAATTTTATTATTATGTACTTTACCTTTGATTCCTTTTTTCGTGAATTAATTTTACTACGTAAATCAACTTGTCCTTTAACTTTTTTACCATCAACATGGACTTTTTGTTGTTTTTTATCACCATTGGAACTTTTCTTCTTTTGTTTTGAATCAGTTTTTTTACTAATCTTTTTCGTTGATGAATCATTCGATAAAGCACCTTCTTCTTTTTCTTCATCATCATCGGCATCATGAATCTCACCATCATCATCGGCATCATGAATTTTACCATCACCATCATCATCGGCATCAGCATCATGAATCTCACCATCATCATCATCATCATTAAAAGAACAATTACGTTTCTCACTTTCCAAATCACTAACATCACTCAAATCCTCGTGACTTATATTAATATCATTATTCTTTTGAGGAAGAGATTGAGATTGAGATTGCAGATGAGGTGATGATTGAAGATTATCTTTATTTTCATTGATTGCTTCTTCATTGCCATTATTAATTGGATTATTGCTATGTTCGTTGCGAGTCGCTGATAATTGATTTGATTGTCTGGAATTTGGACTTTGTTGTGCTGCCTTGGTGGTAGGTGATGAAGCTGAGTTGGATGAATCTTTCTTCGATTTCAACTTCTTATCATTTTCATTGATTTCCCCTTCATCACTACTTGAACTGCTGCTGCTGGAACCACCATCATCACCACCATTGCTACTGCTACTGCTGCTATTATGTACACTTTTGTTGTTTTCGGTACCACCACCATCACCAGCACCACCTCCATTATTATTGGCATTGGCAGCAGCAGTGTCGACATTGCCAACGCCACCTTCAACATCACCATCAGCAGTTTTATTGGTATTTTCGCTATTATCAGGAATGTTTTTATCCTGTTTACCAGCAGCAGCAGCATCATCTTCACTATCACTTGATCCAGATGATGAACTGGAACTACTTGAGTTACTCTTCGATGAACTACTACTATTTGAACGGGTATCCGTTATTGCTTTAATTTGAGCTCTTTCATTTGTAACACCTCCTGTTGTATCTTGCTTTTTGGCAGTGTTACTCTTTTCAGCAGTATCTGAATCATGTGACTGTTCATACGATGAATTCGATAAAGAAGTGCATTGAGAATCTTCCGATTCCATCGTGATACGAGTAGTAATGCTGGTTTCCTTTCTTTTTGTCTTTGTCTTTGCTTTTGCTTTTGCCTTTGCCAATGTTATTTTTTTGACGACAACAACAATAAAATCGATCGATCGGTCGATTTAAACGACGTCCGATAGAGATACTCCTTTTTTGCTGGTAAGATAGGATAAGGTGAGAAAATTAAATGGAATTGAAATTATCAATTTTTATTGGATCTAAATAAATTTCCAATTTTATTGAATTTCATAATTTATTTTATTTTATAAAATTTGTTATTTTTTCATTTTATTCCTTTACGACGAGTAAAAAAATACCGAGAAAATAGTGTAATATGTAATAATGGTCTATATATTTACTAGATATGCATAATGTAAAAAAAATTATACATATTTTTTTATACATTTTTTTTTTTTTTTAATTATTTAAAAGGACTATAAATAAAATAACAAAGGTATTTGTGTGTGTTTGATAGAGAGTGAAAGAAAAAAGGGTGTCGGAAAAATTAAACAAATTTATATATAACTTTCACACATACTAGAATAAATAATCTATAAATCTATCTATCTATATCTATCTATATTATATATAATAAAATCTTAAGACTGAAAGTGTTTGTGCATGCATCACGTAAAAGTCACTCATTGAATTCAAAATCAAAATCGAATTACTGAAATATAACAAGCTTTATTGTGAGTAACACATAGCGTTTATTTCATCAAAATCGACCAACAGAATCGGTCGAAATTGGTAGACCAAATTTTGTATATAAAGCTTAGGGACATAAGTAATTTAAAATGAAGCAAGTAGTCTCTGTTAAACATCAATTTCTGAATTGTTGACACTATAAGTATCTGATCCATCTTCACCAATCATGTAAATTTCAAGACCATCGGACCACTAGGAGGGGTACCACACATACAAAACATGATCTTGGAACATTAATCAGAAGATATAAAAGGGGCTTGAAGAGTATAACAACTTCGGCATAGCCAAAGTTAATATTCTTTTTACTGTTTTTTTTTTTTTTTATCAAATTTTATCCATTAACAATGTCTTCCATGATTGTCTCAAAATAGGCGTTTGTTGCTAATAGCAATGGTTCATATAAATTTTTAAGATTTGTTAGGTGATAGTAGATTTCCTGACAATACAGTGGTTGCCTCTCAATCATGTTGGTCTACTGTAAAAACAAATACGATGCCAAAATGGATTACAGCTTTGTCATTGGTAAATTTTGAAGCCTTCTGATATCTATAAGGTTTTTTATAATTTCTGGAATAAATACTGAAGTATTGGGAGAATAAAGCATTGGTAAGCCAACATTCGATAATTGTTTACGATGAGAAGCAGAGTTTAGCCTTTTCATCACATATTTTTTTGTGTCACTATTAGAACTTATTAAGTGATGCATTTCAATTTAACGTTTTCTATAAGAAATTTGAATATTTGTGTGCAAGTTATGACATTTTTGAAGAGGAACCGAAGTTTATAAATACATACATACTTTTATTTTTTTTTTAACAAAAATATTTTTAATATTAAAAAAAAAAAAAAATAAAGAAATGAATAAAATTATAAAAATACTGATGCTTGACTCAAACTTAACTTTTCAAAATATAAACCATTTACGCGCCTGCCCCTTGACACACGTATGTGTAACTGCTCTCTATTGATCTTGACATAAACTAAAAGATTTTTATTATGTATTTTTATGTGAATATTAAAACAATATTAGTGGTCGTAATATGAGTAAAACTACAAACGTTACATTTCTCACTGGGATTTCTTACAGCCAATTATAAAATTTGAGAATACTTCGGATCGGATCACTGACTGAAACATAAGCCTTGCTTCCTTCAAAACCTAACCACTTATATTTGCCAATCAATGTACCAATTATGTATGTTGAATGTTAAACTTAAAAATACTAAAAGGATTTTTAGTGACAGCTCCGCTCTAATCAAATTTCGAAAGAAAAAAAATCTTTAAAATGGAATTTTGTATGGTAACTAATTATGTATGTGCATGACTATTTTTTACTAATCGGAGAACTCTCAACAAATTTCAGCTACTAGCAACCAGTGAAGCAGTTTCTTCACGTTAATCCGGAATTCACCGTGAGAATTCCCAGTTCTATGCAACAGGCATTTAGAACTTTATAGAAATTTACAAAATCAAAGCCCAAAAACTATTACACATACGGACTGAACAACTTGTTTGCTCTCACTCTCTCTCTCTCTCTCTCTCTCCCCAGGTACACTGTCAACAAGAATTTCGTCGATTTATTGTTGAAAACCGTACAAAATTATTCCAGACCAAAGACTATTAACTACATAGACTGGACGAAATTGAAATTCTGATAGCGATTGTTATTCCGCTCAAAAATCTCAAGGTTTATTAGTTTTTTTATTGTTGGAAACTGTCTCAAGATTTCAAAAGAGAAAAATGAGTACACGAAATTTCTTAAGCGAGACTGAGAGACTTACTGTCTTGGGATACCCCTGAGAGGGATATACATACGTACGTATGTATGTAATTTCGTGATCGAGTTATCCAGTCTATATGTTTAAGAGTCTTTGCAAAATACCTCAAGAAAAACATAATAAAAAATTCCCGCAAAATAAATAAAGGAATAGAGCGAGAAACAAAGAAACAGAGAGAGAGAGAGAGTGCTTGAAATAAATATACCAAACATAATTTAAAATTTACCGTTTGCCTTTTCCTTTTTTTTTATTATTATTTTAATTTTGTTTTTTGTTTGGTCTTTGTACTTTTTTTTTGTTTTTTTTTTTTTGTTTTTTGCTTAATAAGTTCTTACCTTCATCTTTCTCATATTTATTTATTTGTTTAAATATTAAGTTATTTTGAATTATTTATTTTTTATTATTTTAATTTTTTTTATTGTTTATTGTTTTGTTTATTGTTTTTTATTTTTTTAATTTATATTTTTTTTTTCTTATACAACAACAATATGACGATATAACGATAACGATGACAACTACGAACGACGACGATGACAAAAAAAAACTGAACTGAACTGAACCGACATTAAAGCAATAACAACAAATAAACTATTTTTTTTATTATTTATTTATTTATTTTATTTGTATTTTTGCGCGACTTTGTTGAATTCGTCTTGCTCTTCTTGTTCTTGCTCATCTATTTATTGTGTGCTATTGCTTCATAATTCTTCTTCTTCGTCGGACACACACCGGCGCCGCCACACTTCGCGAGACAATAACAATAATAATATTAATAAAAACAACAACAACACAGAAGATTTGACTTTTTCTCTGTATAATTTTTTCTTACTTTTTTAAACACACTTCTTTTTTCTTTGCTTTGATGATTTTGCCAAATGAAATTTCAAAATTTACTACTTTTAAACACAACAACAACAATAACATGAACTTCTTCTTTACATTTATTTTATTTATTATTTTTTGCACTTTGTTTTTTTTTACACTTTTTTTTTTATTTTTTGTCTTTTTACTTTTGCTTATGTAGCATGTTTTGTTTTTTGTTTGTTTTTGGGAAAAAATATATAAATTTTTTGTGTTTTATTTTGACTTGAAATCAAATATCAGATCAATATATAATAATGATATAATATATAGTATAATAACAGAGATAATGATTGAAAAAAATAATAAAATATAAAATAGCAATAATAACAAAAGAAAAAAATTCTATACTTTCATTTACTTACCAATTTACCGGAGAGAAAGACAATATATTAACTAAATCGCCAAACACACATACACACACATACACGCACAAATGTAAATTGGTTGGTTGTGGCTGGCTGACTGGATTGCTTGTTTGACCCACCGTCGACCGGCAGGCAGGAGTGATGTGCTTTGTTGAATTCGGTAGTTGTGTTCTCGAGGACAATAATGATGTTGCAGGTTGTTGCAGCGGCAGCCACTCACTTAATAGAAAGTTTTGCCAAAACAATAAACAAAAAAAAAAAACAAAATAAAATTTAAATTGTTGCTTGCTTTGCGTTGCGTTGCGTTGCCAATGTGTGTGCCAGGTGCGTTGTTCCCTCGTTTTCTTCTTTTTCCTTTCTCCTTGTCTTTGCTGCTTATGCTGCTTGTGCTGCCAATACTGCTACCACTGCTGATGATTCTGGTGATTTCCAACCTCACCGTCGTCGTCTTCGTCGACAATTTTCGGCTAACAGCCACACGTTCTCTGTTGTTCCTTTTACAGATTCCTTAAGTGCATTTAATAGAAAATCTATTAAATTTTTATTAGCACGAAGACGATTAATTGAATTCACTTAATTTTTAATTTTTCTTAGAACCATAAAAAAAAGGTATATTTTGCAGATCTGACCAAGGAAAGCGTTTAGTGTTTAGCAATGCGTGAATGAGAGGCAAACACGCATTGAACAATGTTACCATATCGTAGAAAATCTCAATTCATTTGTCATTCACATGTTATTATAAATTATGAAATTATTTATTTTTCTATTTCTTTCTAGAAGATTGTTGTTGTTGTTTTAAATGCGGTGACTGCAACAACAACTACTACAACAGCAGCCTCGTAACAACGGTGTGTAGTCCTTGGTTGATTGATGGTATCGATTATTATTATTTATCGTTTGTCATGACCAAGAAGACATGATATTCTTTTTCAGTGCTGTTAATCTTTCTTTTTTGTACATTTTCAAACACTGTATTTGATTAGTGAGCAGCTGTTCCCTGTCGCCTCCGCTTCTAAAAGACCAAGTGTATTTTTGTGTATGTTAGTTGCTGTTGTTATTGTTATTGGGACTGTTTTATTCTGGCAAAGGGAGCAAACCGATCGACCGACAGACAAGACAAATAGACAGACAAACAGACCGAACAAGCGAGTAAGCGAGCAAGCGACCAACCGGATAAAAAATTTTAGTCGGTTTTGTTTTCTCCTTCGTTCGGTTCGGCCGCTCTCAAATTCAATATTTATTCGGTTTCGGTTCTTTAAACTTTCTTCTTTTATTAGACATTTTGCAATCAATGAAATAATAAATTAAAATAAAATGCCTTGTGTGCCGCGCTCTCTCTTACACTTTGCGTAGCTTAATATAAATTTGATTTGATTTTTGTTTTGATTTTGATATATATTTTTTTTCGAATCTAACAAACAACAAACAAAATGCATATGGAATGTTGTTCTCTGAGGAGATTCTTCTTTGACTTTTAGTATTAATTGAAATTGAAAGAAAACATTTGAAAGGAAAGTTCATCATAGATGGAATTTATTTGAAAAAAAAAATCAAGAATTTAAAATAAAATTCAAATTTCGAAAGGTAATTTTAATTATATTCAACTATATATACTTATATACATATCTATGCAGTTGCCTAGATTTTTGGCTCTTTGTGTGTGTGATGTGCATGACTGTGTGTGTGTGTGTTTAAGAGAGTCAGTCCGGAGTCTGCTCAATAATCTCTTGAGTAAAAGAAGTGTGCCGTGGCATGCAGGCCGCCGTCCTCCTCATTACCATGATTTTGATGGGACTGTTGTCTTTGTTGTCTTGGTTTTTTTTTTTTTTGTATATGATTTTCTTTAGGTACAAAATTGTTATCTAGTTGTTTTCGTATTTGTATTTTAGTTGGCGTCATCATCAATATCATCATCATAATAGCGCTATATTCATTATACTCGTAATTATCTAACTAAGATTGTGACCAGTTTGGCGACTTGTTGGACCTACATAAGTAGCAAATAAACAAACCTCAGTATAGTAAAGTGCTGGTGATATCAAGAATTGAATCTATAAGATTAATTAAGTATAAATTATTATTAACATGATGATAATGATGAAGATGATAATATACATACATAAATAGATATCCGGTATATGGGGAAATATAGTACTAAGTACAATAAACTAGAACAAAGAATGATTTGAAGTTTCCTTTGTTTACAAAAATTCCATGAAAAGAAAATTACCAAATTCGAATACAAACATATTTTTATTAGAATATTTACTAGGCCTACAAAGGCCTACGACTCTAGGGTTACTATTAGACAATTTATATTACATTAGCTTAGTCCCCATGATTCATCTATTTATAGTTTATATTAATGTTCTCAATTGTAGGATGTTTGTGGAGATCTAAGAGTTTTGATTTTTTTGGATTAGTATACTCTAGTCCTTGCCAGGTTTGGACAGTGGTTCAACACAAGCTCGGTCGTTGGGGAGAGTGTCAACACAGGAATAGCGTTGTGCAGAAATATCATTTAATAGGTGCATCAGTTGAATGTGTCCTATTTGAAGGCGAATAAACATCGACCATAATGTTTTTTTTTTGGAAGTTTGCTGTATATACTCGTGCATATGGTAGCCGAATCGTTCTGTTTGAACCTTTTGTATCTCTAATGGAAGTCTATCATATGTAAGTATGTACATAAGTCTTTATCAATTGGCAGGATCGCTGGAACTTTGGTAACAGCATACGCTGCTATATCTGTGTGCTAGTTCCCTATGATGCCCTAATGGCTGGGAATCCACAACATAGAGATTTCTTGAGGCGTTCTAATAAATTGTGTGAAGTTCTGTGATGTTGAGAAATTGTCCCATATACTAGACTGAATAGCACTTCTTTAACATCATCCTCTATAAAACAAATTCTTTACATCAATTTCATGAAATTCATAGTTATACAATATATTATATGTATATATGTATTTATCTATATTTTGTTACTTGTAACAATCCATGTGGTATGAAGGATTCTAGTGTAAAAAAATTAATCAATTCTATCAAAAAAAAAAAAAAAAAAAAAAAGGATTAGAGGTAGTAGCTTTCGTAAATATTGGAGGCACTCTGTCTTCTAGATATACTACATAAATAAATAGTAACGCAACTAGTAAGATTTTCTGATTTGAATGAAAATAAATGCTTTCTTTTGATTTTATTTGAACAAATAAATGGGATAGGAAAAATATATTATAGTTTTGTCTAAATTTGTAGGATAGATTAGGGCAGTATGGGGATAGGATAGGCCAAAGGTGAGTTTATCTAGAAGACTTACTTTCTTCAGCACTGAAAATATCAATTGAATATAATCCATGGATATGAATGAATCTACAGACCAATTCCGCTTTATTTTTATTTGGAAAGTACAGAGTATCCAAATCCACCAGCGAGTTTAGTGCTTCATTCCCCCTAAAATATGTATGTTGATTTATAAATCAATCAAATAAGCAGACCTCAATGGTGCCTCAAATATGCAAATGATTTTATAATTGTTTTATTTTTACCAAATATCTTTTATTGCCTCCAACATCCAATCTCTTCATCATATAAGTATGTACATATCAAACATGCACACATAATAAGTAATAAATTTTTTATTACCATTCATTTCTTAAATCAATTTAATGAATCTCGCAATCTCACTGCTGTTAGGTACATATAGATTTATTCTAGAGTTTTTTTCTACATTAAGTCGTTTCTTGTTCTCATGTTCTCTATTCTGTTGGTGCTCCCTTGCACTTTTTATTGATTGCTTGCGCGACAACTATGCATTAGTATATGTACTACATACATAGAGCGTCTCTTGACATGGAGAACAGAAGGAAAGACGAGAAACCCCTGCAATGTTTTGATCTTCCGCATTCTATCGTTTGTCGCTTTCTTTCTTTTTCTTTTATTCAAGTATTCGGTCATATTCTCTATGTTGTAAGAAGAGACACTTGTTTATTATTTTACAGAGTAGTATAGTGTACAAAATATAAAGGGTATTATCATCTCTTTGTGATGTTTGTAACGCATTGAAAGATACATCGGTGGGGGTCACCATAAATATCAGTATATTATTATATATGTAAAAACATACAGTTGGACTCCTCTATAACGGAGTCATTGGGGCCAGTTTATCATTTCGCTATGAGGGAGTCCGATTGTGTGTCTATCAGTAATAGTCGAGTATTTTTTTTATTCATCTATTGAACTATAATTTTGATAAAGACACTACTGATTTGCTGTATACCTACTGTAAATTTGTAGTTACCCTATTATTGGAACAGTTACCTCTTCTTCTTGTGGAAGATCCATAAAAGAGCCTAGGCTTAAAATCAATTGCGTTGGTTAATTGAATTAGATAATCCCCATAAGTACTAGTTCGTGGCTAGTCCCTTTTACATGTAGTCACTGGTGAATGTAATATGGCTTTGTCATTGGAAGGGGTTGGTTGCTGCCACCATGTGCATTACCGTTAACCAGTTGCCTCTCAATCAATCAATCTATTACTTACTACTGAATTCAATAGCCATCAGTAATATGAAAAGGGACTAGTGAATTACTATCAAAAGGAGGATACTTGCCACCAAGCAAGGATTATCCTGTACACTTATATATTATAAAAAGAGTAGAAGTTATGAAAGCTTGGTTTGTTTTCTGTTTTCGAAACAATACATCAAAATGAGAGTCCTCCAATAACTAGAAGTGATAGTCCCCATATAGAACTCGCATTAGAACAGGGGTGTCCTATCCTTTTGGTTCCCTCTGCCGCATTGAAAGAAGAAGTGGTGTCTTGGGTCGCTTCGGATTCTCTCCTCTGTAATTGTGGCGAGCAAAATTGCCCCTTGTGCCGCTTTCATACTTGACTTGGACCCTACATTAGAGCCTCTCATAGTCAGCCAAGTTCAATTAAAATTATTTGCTTTCACATCAATTTGAAATGACATTTCACTCAATTCATTATTAGTGTAAAAACATTTGGAACATTTTAAAAGGTATGAAAGCTTCGTTGAACCGAAATTAATATTGTATTTTGACTTATTATACTCTTCACGCAGTGAATAGTATTATAAGTTTGTCATGAAGTTTGTAACATACAGAGGGACACATCGGAGACCTCATAAAGTATATACTTATATTCTTGATCAGCGCGACGAGACGAGTTGATCTAGCCATGTCCATCTGTCAATTTTTCTGCTGTATGTATGGTTTCCATCAGTCCCTCAGTTTTTGAGCTAGAGAGCTGAAATGAAATATGCTTTTCACCATACGCAGTACATTTGTCAGAATCAGCCGAATTAGATCCATAGGAGGGTACCCCCCATAGAAACATGGATCCAAATTAAAATTCTTATTAGAAAAACTTGGAAAACATGGGAATTATAACTGCCTGACCCATATCCACCAACCATATAAATTTCAAGACCCTCGGTCCACTAGGAGAGGCGTGAAGAGTATTACAACTTCGGCATACCCAAAGTTAGTCTTTTTTTCTGGTTTTTTAATCTCTTATTCATTCTCTCTCTCTCTCTGTATCTCTGTGGATGTGTGTCGTCAGTCTTTCTCTCTATTATATAGTTGTAGTTGTGATTCTTTCTTTTGCGCGCTTTTTATATTTCTTCAATTTTATTTGATAATGTTTTGTTTATTTTTTGTTTTTTTTTTTATATATATTTTGTTGTCTTTTCTTTATTTTAATTTTTTTCGGTTTTTGTTATTATGTGTGTTGACGTGCTGACGTGACAATGATGATGATGACGTTGACACATATTTGTGTGCTGTGATTTTTAAAGTTCACAAAATTTATAACAGTTGGACGCAGTGGCTCGTTTTTTCTAGTTTGGGGGCCCTTGCCAAAGTATATTTCATGTACATTAGAAATTCGGGACCCTTAACTTTAAGTAAATAATTGACATAAATTGAATACATTTAACAATCATCGTTTCTGGGGAGTGAAACACTGATCGTCAGTGACCCATTTTACTAATGCCACTAAGGTAGGATAGGATAGACAATATTCCTTCCAAGTGACGAGTTCACCCAGAACAAAAACTAAGAAATTCATAAACTGGATAGTTTTTTCACGAAATTATGTTCGCTTTCGAAATTGTTGTTCCCCTGAAAATGTCAAGCTTCCAACAATATTTTCACTTGTTCGGGACTTACTGTCTCAAGTTTCCAAAAGAGATAAGTAAAAAAAAAAAAATTAAACAAACATATATCATTGTTCAGACTAAAATAAAATTGTGGGACTACCTTAACTTGAATAAATGTGTAAACGATCATTCTGCGATATCACACAATGATTGTGACGGATTTACTTTTACACACATTTTGCATAAGTTGTTCTATTAAGAAGATGCATCCAAAGCATAGCTCTAATAATGTGAGCGATTTACTGTAGATATACGAAATTTGACTCGCCCCACGATTCTATTTTAGTCCAATCAATGCTCTCGATTGATAAGGAGAGTGGTATGCATATTGTATTGTCACCAGAACTAAAGATGTTCTCAAAATTTCAGCTCAATCTCGGATATCAAGAAGTGGTCCTAATTCAGTTTGTAAGATTTAAAACTTCGACGACACAACATTGTAAGTTTAATAAAATCTTTTAATAATGAGAACACCATATTTCGTGAGCGAATTGTCCAGTCTATGTACTAGTTGATGGTGTCTGCCTAAAAGACTTACCATGATCCATTGTAATGCCTGTTTTAGACTTATCTACAGTATGAGCCTTTAACCTTATTGGCGTGGAAGACTCTATCGATAGCCTAGGCTCCCAGGACAAGGTAGCAATTCATTGACAAAGACGGGATTTTACTTATTAATGTCGATTATTATTTTTAAACTTTTCACGCAGTGAATAGTATTACTTCATACTTAATACATAGAAGGAGACATTGAAGACCCCATAAAGTATATATTGTATATTCTTGGATCAGCGCGACGAGATGAGTTGATTTAGCCATGTCTGTCTTTCTGTTTGCATGTATGCAAACTAGTTCTCCTCTTAGACTCAGTTTTTGAGCTAGAGAGCTGAAGCTGCACGAAGCTTACTTTTCCCCATACGCAATACATTTTGTCGGAATCAACCGAATCCATAAAAACCCAGACCCAAATTCATGTTCTTATTAAAAAAAAACTTTTTGTTTTTTGTAATATCAACTTGAACATTTGAACAGTATAACAGTATCTGACCCATATCTACCAACTCTGTAAACTTTAAGACTCTTGGACTACTAGAAAAGGCATGAAGAGAGTATTACAATTGCGGCATATTTTATATTATATATAAGATTTGCAATTTTCAAAAATAAATTTATTTAGTAGATAAACTTACAATATAGTTTTTGGTTCATGTTCAGCATTGTTGGAACATTCTTTAATCTTTTTGTTGGGTGGCATCTTAGGGCATATTTCCACCCAAATTGCCCCTAGGAAAACACGCTTATGGTCGTTTGAACATGCATTGTTCTTCTTTGTTATTAAATGAAACTAGCACATCATCATATAGCAGCTGCTACTACGGCTGATGATGATGATGATAATAATTCTTATAAAAAAAACATAAAGACGAGTTTTGTTGACAAAGAAGATGATGCCAAATGATGATGGCGATGAAGTAATCAAAATTTGTATTGTTGTTGATGTAAGCAATTTAACCCAGACAGACAAACCTGCAGGCAGGCAGGCATACAATGCAATGTTGTTGTGATCTTTTGGCCTTCTAAAAAAAAGTTGCAATAACTTCATATGCTTGCTTATCAATTGGACTTTTGCTTTTTATAGACGCAGTACTTAACTGACCAACTGACCATACAACAAAAAAACTAAGTAAATGTAGTACATAAGTGAAACTTGTTTATATTTTTATCTTTTATTTTATTCATTTATTGTGTTGTGCGAATGAGTAAGTAAATGAATGAATGAATCACTGTTGGTGGAATAACCACATGTTAAATTTTAAAAAAAATTAAGAGCATGGCAAATGTTTCAATTGATTGTAATATAGTAGTGTAGCTATGACTAATCTTATCTGGGTTTCCATTTCAGCACAATTTCCATTTTCAATTTCAACAACCATCAACCAGCAGCAGTCGTCAAACAGCATCAATAGAAGCAACACCAACAGTCACCAGCACAAGCACCGGCAGCAGCAGTAGCAGTTTTACATAAAGTTCAACCATCCCGTGTCCCGCGTCCCATTGTCACAAGAACGAAAATTTCAAAAATTAATTGCTGTTGTTGACCTCTTTTATTTGTTTGTGTTTGTGTTTTTGTTTGTGTTTTCTTTCGATTTGGCTGCATACTAGACTAGACTAGACGATCAAACAACAAATAAATGTAGTGAAAGCTTCAAAACTAAGTGGAACCACATTGTTCAACGTTATTAGATATTAAATATCAACCAACCACCACCAAATGTTTGTATTCAATTTACATAATTAAAATAATAACACAAATAAAATCAAGAAAATTTAAAAATAATAACTTAATAAATGGAAATAAACACAACACAAACACCGACCGTCACTGACTGATCTATTAAATACTTATTGATTATCACACACACACACACACATCACCGTTGCTGTTGTTGTCGTAGTCATCATCGTCATCATTTGCTTTTAATACTTAATAGTCACCGATCGATAATAAAAAAAAAAAGAATGAATAAGGCTAGCAAACATATACAAAGTGGTGTTAGCATTCCAGCTAACAATATCACTGGTAATGGTGGTGGTGGTGGCGGCGTGGGAGGCATTAGTATTGGTGGTGGCATACTGAATTCAATTCCCACAACACAAAAAAATGTTATCAATTCAATAATGAGCTTTCTACCCGATAATCGACCTATAACATCATTACAAATTGTTGAAGATTATGAAAGGTAAGAAGACATCTCTTTTTTATTGTGTCTTATTAATTTTATTGATTTCGTTTTGATTGAAAGGTGCCCAAAGAATTTTATGCCAATACATCGTACTTATGATCAAGATGCTGATGCTGATCTTTGGCGTGATTCAAATATACTATTTGGTCGTCAAACAACAAGATATTTATGCCTATCCAAGACTGAGGGCCTACCGGATTATGTTGTCGAAACATTAAAGTAAGTGATCTCAAAACCTAAAATTTCAGAATAATATCGACCCCCTTTGCGCGAAATTATCGTATATGCCAAAAACCAAATTTTACAGGAAAGCGTTTTTTTTTTACTTTTCTTTGGTGTAGCTTGCAATATCAAAACCAAATTTCACATGTGCTTATTAGATAATTAAGTAATATAACTAAATACAAAGTTGTTTTTTAGGGTTCCGTACCCATAGGGAGCTAACGGGACCCTATTACTAAGCTTACACTGTCCGTCTGTCTCCTGCTCTATCTCATGAACCGTAATAGGTAGAGAGTTGAAATTTTCACAGAGTGTGTAATTCACTTGGGTGTAGAACGGCAAATACTAAAAATACACATTTTTAGAAGCATTGTTCTTTAATTTAACCTTTTGTTTAACAATTTTTTGTTTTTTGTAGTATACTTTAAGCTGTTAATTGTAGTATACTTTTAGGCTATTAAATATAAACATAATTTATATTTTAAGCAAAAAAATCTTTTACGATGGTACGGAACCCTCCATGTGCGAGTCCGACTCACACTTGGCTGATTTTTTTTAGTTTTTATTTTCCGAAAAAAACAGATTTTTTGGCACACATGGTAATTTTGCTCACAACATTTCAAAGTGAGCTTGTAAAAATGGCGTTTTCGATAAAAACAGTTTAAATTGCACATAAATTGAAACACAAAATTATTTATGACCTTAAATTTTTGAGAAATTATTTGAAAACATTAATAATGAAGGTTTTATTCCGTTTTTTAAATATTTTAAGTGGTATAAAATAACATTAAACAAAAGCAATGCGTTACAATAGATTTTAAAACTAAGTGAATGTAAGTAATTTAATCTTCTTCGTCGTTAAATTTTTAAGAAGAGATACATAAAGGCTTATGGTACAACATTTCTAGCTTAAAAGTAAAATTAAAATTGTTGATAGTCTTTCTAGTGGAATTCTCAGAATATCCATAGATGAGTTCAATTGATTTTGATTTTTTTTCGAATGAAGCTACGCAAAGTTTATTTAAATTTAGTTTAATTTTGTTCAATAATAAAAAATCTGCAAATGACTTCCAGTTTTTAAAATGAGAGTGGCCTATTTTAATACATTCGTATCCCGATGGGTTAGTTCGTGCATTGCGAATAATTGTGGGTCATTCACTGGGCGCCCAAAAATGTATGATCTCGTACAAAAGATTCAATTGTGCTATGCACAGAATCAACTGGCATCATCATCATCATTGTATGACTGGGAAGTAAATATGTAATTTTTATTTTACAAATGAAGTTTGAAAAATGTAAAAAAATGTACCAACATAGCTAAAACGGCCTTGTTGGTTTTGACCAGCGCAACTGTCACAATATAGACTTATGTCATTAGCTGTCTGTCTTTGATCTACGATTATTAGATATTTATATAGCGCTGTGCAGATTTCATTACAGCCCCGCTTACCATCACGCTCCCCCACAAAAAACAATAGCCATTTCTAGTATCATTTTCATAAACGCTAAAATTATAATAAGCGTACTTGCGTGAGTAGAAAAGGGTTATATTATTTCCGAAGCTGGCGCATAAGAAGTTTGAAGTTTTTTTGCTTTTATCTTGATCTTTTAAAAAAATGGCTTTAACCTTATCCTTGTCTCTAATATGCATTTTATACTCATCGCAATTCTCTAAATTATTTTTTTCCTCTTCATCAAGATTTTTAGTAATTTCGCACTTACTGCACTTATCTTTTTTGGCAAATGAAAACCTATGTTAAATTCGTTTTTAAAAACCTTTCGGAAAACCCAATTCGACACAATATAGTTGCTGAAATTTTTGTCATTCATGTATTGAGTGTAGCACTTATAAAGGGTTTGAATATTTCGAAATTCTTGTGGCAAATAAACGTTTGTGCTTTTGGTTCTGCAATAGTGTGATGGCACTGCTTAAAATATAATTTAAGAAGCTTTAAATTATGCTCATCTGTTTTCTGAACGTCATTTGCGATATATTTAAAGTTGCAAAAATAAATTATTGACAAACTTTAAAAATGATTCCTTCTTACGTAAGGGAATACTCAAAAGAATTGCTACGCCTGCAACCTTCTTCTTTTGAAACAGCTCTCTTCGTTGAATTTGTTTATGCTTCATACAAGAAAGCAGCCACGTTCCTCTCTTAGTAGGCGACATTCCCCAATAATGTTCATTAAAATGCCCTCGAAATGTCTCTGAAAGACGATAGCATTCGTAACGGAAACTCTTATTAAGACATGGATTATGTAAGACTTTCTTCTTATTGTTTTCCTTTAAAATCTGCAGATTTTTTTTTTTTTTTTTATCACATCACAATAATTTAAAAAACATAAAACACATAATTTATTTCACGTCACACAACTAAAACATCACCACACAAACATAATTGCTTATAAACAAGACTAATATCAAATTAGTTAACAGTTATTTATTTACTTACAGTTTTCGAAGCTGATTGCTTTATCAATAATTTTTTAATTTTTTCCGTGGACAAACTTTGAAATATAGTGGTCCACAGAAACTGATCCCATAAATATGAATCAATAAAGGAAACATCCAAAATGTTTCTCTGCAACTTTTTTATTCCTTTATGTATAAGTAACTGTAAAGCGAAAAGATGTACAAAGGGGCTACAAAAAGCGAGCAATCCGCTTCAAATTCTACTTCCAATTTGAAAAGAAATAGTAAATAGTAAATAAAACTACTGAGCACAAAATATTTTTCGATGGCACATACGATAATTTGGCGCATAAGAATAAAATGTATTGTAACATACGATAAAATATAGATACAATTTTTGGCGTAACTATAGGGATTTCAGCTTTAATATCTTACCATGTGATGCGTGGTGGGGCGTAGAACAAATTTGCATCAAAAACTCAATTTCGAAAAAATGGCACATACGACAATTTCGCGAAAAGGGGTCGATATATTTGAGCGGTAAACACGTCTTAGCTATTTGAATGCTCAACTTCGAACTATTAAGGTATTGTAAGTATAAACATTGTTACAAAATTGTCTTTGTTTTGAAGTTAAGAAACTGTCGTAAGGACAGATAAAACTGAAGTTTATTGTACAATAAATTTGAAAAATGCAACTAAGCTACTGTTGGCAACATTCCTAAAATAAACTGATGTTACGACAATAAATAAAGTAGAAAAATATAAAGATATATAAAGCCTTGAAAGACATTAGCAAAGCGTCTAACTTCTAAAGCAATTCGCAGCCCATATTCAACCATCATCAACCACTCACCAAAAATATCCTTCATTTAAAAGAATGTTGCTCTACTTATGGAGCACTGACAGATCATCATCATCATCTTGTATTAAAAATTGTAGTAAGAAAATTAAAGAAAAATGGTATAATTCCCGCAGACTTACAACTACAAATACAACATAGTATGAAAATTATTAAGCTAAATAGCAACTACTAAACCAAAAGTATTATATACTTTAAGGCAATACAAATTTGTAATATTCAGTGCTGATTTTGGTTATATTAGTTTATTTGAAATGATTTTCAGGTGCATTTTATTTAATAGAATCAATCATTGTATTGTCGTGATGGAACTCAACTTCTTTATGATTAACGAGCTCTGAACGTTTCTATGTCATGGCATCACTTGAATCAATTATATTTATCTTTGGAAGCAACTTCTTGAAGACTAATCGCTTCCAATTCCACCAGATTCATAACATCATATTCATTTGAAGGTTATCCTTCCTTGTATGACTCTTCTGCACTTCTATTACTTAATACGCTACACAAATAAGAAGCTTCCTTAAGATGCCAAGTGATTTCAAATGTCCATAAAGGCTTTAGCAGTAGCAAGCTTTGACTCACTGAATATACCAATTCTTTGTGTTATCGTTCCCAGTCTCGGAAGTCATTTACATTATACACCCCCGTTCTTTCTTTTTTTTTTTTTGTTAATTTCTATGCCTTAAACTTTACACAACTTTCCCAATGTCTCAGTAGTTTTTATCTCATTTATGTAAAATATTGTAATTAAGTAAAGAATGGCAATAATTCAAAGTTCTGCATGTTCGACTTAACTCGTCCAAATCACGTCAACTCTGTGATCATAAACACCTAGAACTGCAGAAATAAAGTTGTCAGAAAGAAGCCTAGAGTTAGGTTGGGGTTAGCATAAAAATGCTGTTCAGAAAGTGTCTGTGAACTACATGAAATCCGCTGATATTGAAAGATTATTTCAACTTTATTTTCACAATTTCAAAATTCTTTAAATATGAAGTTCAAGGCAAAGTATCTAATTTATAGTTTGGGTAGAAAGTTCAATAAAACTAAATTCATTTTGTTCAGATTATCCCTAAGCAACCTTTGAAGTTGAAAAACCAGTACAAAAATACTATATAAGAAAGAATATAACGAAAAAAACTTTAGTCACAATAAATTACACATCAAGTAGTCGAGTTATAGAAAAAAAAAAATAAAAAATTATATTATTATTATATTTTGTGTTAGTTAGTTGTTTTAATTAAAAATGTCAAGCATTAAAATACAAAGATCTAAGAACATGGAGAGTAACGGTAACAGATGGCATGGACAAACCAGGTGTGCGTCATCTTACTTGGGTTTCCTAAACCAGAATTTGGAAACGAAGAACGAAGATTTGACTTCTCTTTGGCGGTATCAGCTTGGGCTACATGATGCTGATAAAGATGCATATGTTATATATCGCAGCCAGAAGCCATCTTCATTTTGGCAAAATAGTGATGAAGGAAGTGATAAGGAACTAGGTGGCTCTGACCAAAATGGTAGTGATAGTGAATGTCAGCCAAGTCACAGTCCAAAGCCATCTTCAGTTTGCCAAAATAGTGTTGATGAAA
>JAWNKV010000924.1:0-22368 GCA_035041805.1 Amiota mariae | reverse complement strand
ATAGAATATTTCATTAAAGGTATTTCAGACTCAAAATTGAATAAGATGGCATTATTTCAGGCGAAAACCATAAGAGGGTTGAAAGAGCAAATTAAGGTGTACAAAAAGACAAAAGAGGTTTGGAAAACAGTTAGTAAAGTTGAACACAAAAGGAAAGAAGATGGAGCGGGGGGAAAGGGAAGGAAGTGTTTTGGCTGTGGTGAGACTACCCATGTTATGAGAGATTGTCCGAGGAGGGAGATTAAATGTTTTAAATGTGGTCAGTCAGGACATATAGTAATGCAGCGCAGTGTACAAAAGAGGTTCAAGTCAAACAAGAGAAGAATATGAACATCATCCGTCAAGCGTATTTACTCCTTCAGGATTAGAGTTGAAAGATGTTGTGTATAGAGCAGTTGTGTTCCAAGGTATGGTTGATACGGGAGCAGACTTGTGTTTGATACGTCGAGCGATAATTAGGAAGCTTGGGATGATCGAAATGAAAGGTCCAGAAAAGTGTCTTTCCTTCATCGGGGAGAGTAAGATTGTGACAATGGGAAGTGTTAGGTTTCCAGTAAAGGTCGACAAGATTACTATGAAGATAGAGTTCCATATTGTAGCGGATGAGGATATGGGATTTGATGCTATTTTGGGAAGGACAATTTTGGACAAGGTCGACATGCGAGTTACCAAGAGTGGTACGAAATTCCTACGTAGGGAGGAGACGGCGATAAACCAAGCAACAAACGTTAGTTCTGGTCAAGAATGGGTTAAAGAATTAGACAGTATATGTGCACTGACTGCAGAAGGGGAAAACATCATTGGGTTGGATTTGGCGCATTCGAATAAAGAACAGGGTTGAAAACTATGTGCCAGGGAAAAATCAGAATGCCCCGGTTGAGATGAAAATTTTGTTGACTGATGAGATACCTGTATTTCAGCATCCAAGACGATTACCATATTTTGAGCAGAAATTGGTTGATGAGCAAGTTTAGGAGTGTCTAAGGGAAAAGATTATATAACCAAGTGTATCTGAGTATGCAGCACCTATAGTATGGGAAGAAACGGTTGTGTTGTGATTACCGGAAGCTGAATGAGAAAATTATAAGGGACAATTTTCCGATGCAACAAATGGATTGGGTGATAGATAGACTTTAGGGTGCCAAGGTTTTTACAACGTTACATTTAAAGAATGGATATTTTCTTGTACCTGTGGAGTTAGGTTCGCGAAAGTACACATCATTTGTCACTCAGAGTGGACAGTATGAAGTTTTGTATGTTCCGTTTGGAATATCTAATTCATCGGCAGTGTTTACAATGTTTAATATGGCAATAATGCGTGAGTTAATTGTTAGAAATGATGTAGTGGTGTACATGGACGATGTAATTATTCCTAGTAAAGATGTGGAAGAGGGCATGCAAAATTTGGAAAAAGTCCTTACGGTAACAGCAAGTAACACTCAGCAAATGTAAGTGAGTGCAGAGTAAAGTTAATTTTTTAGGTTATATATAGAGAATGGTACAATAAAGCCAGGGGAACAGAAATTCAATGCAGTAAAGCAATTTCCGATACCCAGGGACAAGAAATCAATACAACGTTTCCTAGGTTTGACATCATATTTCAGAAGATTCATAGAGGGATATGCAGTAATGGCAAGGCCATTGTCCGATATATTGAGAATGCTGAGTCCTTCCTGGGGTGGTTCCGGTTGTCGGCCCTCAGTAAAGTCGTCTTGGTTAGTTTGTTGCTTCTGATGAGGAGAAACAACACGCAACTTCCCTTTTTGCGTTCTTGATTGCTTCTGCCTTTTATTTTTCTTAAGAGAAGATTCAGAAGATGGGTTGTTTCATCCAGTGCAGCTTATGAGCCGTAAAACGAAGCCATGTGAGCAAAGATATCATTCATACGAGCTCAAGATTCTTGCAATAATAGAAGCTTTGATGAAGTGGCGGGTGCATGTATTGGGGATAAAATTCACTATTGTAACTGATTGCAATGTATTTGCGATGACAATGAAAAAGAGAGAAATTCCGTTAAGAGTAACACGTTCTACTTGCAAGATTTTGATTACAAGATAGAACATCGAACAGGGTCTAAGATGATGCATGGTGATGCATTTAGTAGGGTTTCGTGTTATCTGTTAACAGAGAGTGTATTGTGTCGAGTGAGATACGCGCAATTACAGGATGACTGGGTAAAGGCAGTGAGATGTGCAATAGAGAAGGGAGGGTATGAAGATTTCTACATCGAGAATCAAGTTTTGTTCAAAAATCCAAATAATCAGCTGATGATAATACCTTTTCAAATGGCGGTTGCCCTATATATTGTATATCCCCGAATCAAGCATTTGACAAAATTATTGCCTTCATTCACAAATCACTACTATTATATTCTTTTGAAGTATCTAAAATTCTTAATTTTGGACTAGAAAAAATCCCTATAATTCTTGGAGGAGATTTTAATGTAGATTTTGGCAAATAATTATCAGCGCCACTTTTGAATTTTCTCAAAGAAAAATTTGATTTGACCATGTCAAATATTCCGGCAAAATCAACAACAATAGGCGCTATACGTGTATTTACACGATAATTAAACACGGTATGTATCTACCGAATATTTGTATATTGTATTTGTATTTTCAGTTACCATAAGCCTCTTATAACATTTGTATCACAAAATAATGAAATAAATTAATAACATTATAAAACAAAACTCTGGTAATTATTTTGAAACTTCATTCCTACCATTTTGTTCAGCGGTTTCACTTCAATAGTGTGCTTAACTAAGTGAGGCACATTATTTTTTTTTCTATGATTCATATTTCATTAGCATAATCAAGTAGGTTAATTATATGTATGTGGGAAATGAAGATAAGGAGAAAGAGAGAGATGGTAACGACGAGCAGAGAGTAATCCGCAGTGGTCGTCGTTACTAAATTGATGAGTTAGCTTGGTGGTGGGTTTTGATGTGTACAAAGAGAGAGATAATCAGAGAGCAACTAGCAGTGGCCGATGGTACTAAGGCATGATGCAAGAAAACAAGGTAGCGACATTGCGACCTGATATTCTCTCAAAATTGCTCACTCTCAGTTAAGTATATTTAGTGTGGTAGACCTTTGAAAAAACACGCATTTAGTATTGAACATAACGTGAAAATTAGTGTTATGAAGTCAATTGTTTGTACTTTGATCGGCTGTGTTGTGTCGGTGCGAATTATTATTGAAAATAAAATTATTAAAATAACACTAAAAATTGTGAATACCAACACAGAAAAATCAATAAAATAAAAAAGTAAAGAATAAAACAGCAACTTTTCTATTTTCATATAAATTTCAAATTTACTGGCAGTTAAATATGCACATTATCACATTTATGAATTGAATAAACATAAATAAACAACATATGACAGTGCTGTACAGCATAAAAATTTAGAAGAAGAAGAGCGTAAATATATTCTTGTGAGAGAACCACATACCTATAAACTACTGTCGCTACCTTGTTTTCTTGTATCATGACATAAAATAGTATATTATAGGCAGGATCGTAGGGTATAGCAATAAGATATTTCATCTCCTTTGTATTCTTTAATGTTCTTATGTTCTTTAATTTGTATTATATTATAAGCAAGGTCGAAGGGTATAGCAATAAGATATATCATCACCTTTATATTCTTTGATTTGTTTATGTGTACGAGTATTGTTAAGCTTGCAATTAAGTATGTTCTTTGTATTTATGGTCCGTTATTGTAATACATTATTTACTTGACCCTCGTCCGTTATGATGAACTACTGTTAAACAATTTGCATTTGAACTGTGTTAGGGAAAATGATATAAATAGAGTGAGATTGTAATAGGAATTTAGTTTTAAGTTGGTGGCTCAAGTGCGCACTTCTGCCACTAGAATAATAAATCCAACCATTGAAACAAAATTAATTTATATATGCTTTGTTGGTTTGTAAATATTTTTTGTTTTATCTGTATTGTACAATTTTGAAATATTAGCATTGAATTTGTTATACTATTTTCCTGTTCATTAATTTGTTCACAATTATGCCTTATTTCGTTATTCTTAAGGTTTTGTATTACAATTATATTTTTAGGTATTTGTTGTATTTGGGTTGAATCATCATAAACAATTATTTTGATATTTACAATGGTTTGAGTATTTAATTCGTTTAACATTTGATTTTTCTCGAATGTATATATTTTGTTATTAATATCAATTGTTTGTTCTTTGTCAGATTCTATTTTAAGATATTGTTTATTAGTAATTGGTACTATTGTATATTGTTTTAGTTGTACATATTTTGTTGGCAACTTAATTGCTAGTATTATTGAATCATTATACATATATCATTACTCCCATTCTACTTAATTTTATCTTTGAGAAATCTATTTTATACTTGTTGATATCTTCTGCAGTTAGTATCGAAGGGTGTATTATACTTTGCTGATGTCAAATTATCTAGTATGTTATCTACTTTATTTTCTAAATTTTGTAGTTTAAAAAGCTGGTCGTGATATGCCAGTCTGGTTCTTATGTCATTATTATATGTTTGTATACTGTTGACAAAGTTTGATATTTTGTATCTGTCCTCAAGTATTTTTATTTTTATACTCTTCAAGTCTGTCATGAAGTTTGTAACACACAGAAGGAGACATCGGATACAGTATATATATTCTTGATCAGCGCGACGAGACGAGTTGTCCGTCTGTATGTATGCAAACTAGTCCCTCAGTTTTTGAGCTAGAGAGTTGAAAGCTGAGAGTTTTTTTTTCACCATACGCAGTACATTTGTCGGAATCAGCCGAATCGGACCACTAGGGGGGTATCCCCATACAAACCGGGATCCAAATGAAAGTTCTTATTAGAAAAACTTTTTTGTTTTTTGTACTATGGAACTGAAATTTGGACACTATAAGTGTCTAACCCATATCCACCAACTTTCTCTCGAACTACTAGAAGGGGCGTGAAGAGTATTACAACTTCGACATAGCCCAACATAGTCATTTTTTATATTTTAAAATTGTTATTGAGTCATTGAATTTGGTATTTATTTCGATTTGTTTGTTAATGGTATTTATTGTCTGGAGCTGAAAGCCTTGGCAGCTAGTGTTCTTATTTTTTAAGTAGTTTAAGAATTTATTTGTTAAACTACTTGTAATAATAATAATAATAATAATAATTTATTGTCTATAAGTTATTTATTCTGTTGTTTTGTAATTACTGTTCGATTTGTTCTCTGTCATCGTCATTCATGACTCCAAGCAACCATTTCTGTGTATTACCGATTGCATTTAAAAGACCTCTTTTATTCCTTCCTTCATTATGGCTTAACATAGAATTGTTTTTTGCTCTAAAGTTTTCTATTTGTTTAATAAGGTATAGTCTATTATCCGTATTTTCTTGTACAGTATCCAATACCTTATTTAATTCGTAAGGGTGTATTACATGTAATATTATATTGGTTTCTTCTACTGTCTCTATAGTATCCATTTTTTGGCATTATCGGTGTAATTGATATCATTGCTAATCTTGGGGAATTGTCATCATTAACAAAATTAGAGTTATCACCTGCAAATTTTTATATTACGGGTATGCATATTTCTTAAATTAGCCTTCTTAAACTTTGGTTGTTCCTTGTGCCTGACATTTTTATAATATTTTATAAAACCAGTTTCACGGTAACATTCCCTTTTCCATTGGCCTTCTGTATAATTCTTTCCTTTCTTTGGATTAAACTTTCATAAATGTTTTTATGGTCAACTTTGAAATTTATTATTCTCAGTCGCCTAAAGGAGCATCTTGAAAAGACCATAGGAGAGTATCAAGCAGTGGTTTTTCGTGTAGAGCACATCAACACACTCAGACTAATTATTGAGCAGAGTGCGGAGTATAATTCCAAACTTCACCTCCTGTTTGTCGATTTCGAGAAGGCGTTTGATAGCGTAAATCGTGAGTTCATCTGGGCAGCAATACGCAGAAGAGGAGTACAGTGTAAACTAATTGCGCTGATCAAGGAGAGCTACAACAACGCGAATTGGTTTGTTCTGCATAAAGGCAAATTGTCTGACCCGTTTGCTGTACAGAGCGGTGTCAGGCAAGGATATATATTGTGACCCATACTGTTCCTTATTGTCATCGGGAATGTCATCAATGACTCCTTCAACACCGACCTCCGTTGCAGGGGTATACAGTGGCAGGCGTACACCGACGATATCTGCTTGTTGTCGGGAAACATCACCGACCTTATAGTGTCGCCCTATGCTTTGTACTTCTAATGGAGTACTTTTAGTTGCACTTGTGTTATTTAGTCGTTCTATGTCACTATTGCCTGTATGGCTATTAGGTTTTGGTATTGAATACCTTCCTGGTCTAGAAATCCCCTTATTGTTGCTGTATTAAATTCGTTACCAAATATAAATTTTTTCGGTTTTCCCTTTAATGCCAGAAACTCTTGAATTTTTCTTGCAATTGTTCTATTATTTCTGTCTGGTAAAGGTAGACAAGTGGCATGTTTGGAAAACTTGTCTAAAAAGATAATAAATTAATGTTTGCTATTCACACGTAAATTACTAATTTATTGTTGTGGGTGTTTGCGTTAGGTAGTATTTATTTCTGATCGGATTGCGATCAAATTTCCGTCCACTACATACTCGTATATTGCAGTTATATATGATTTTGTGGATATATGTATGTTTTTAAGTCAGGATTACATATTATTGATTTAAGCTTTTCGTATGTGGCTATTATTCAACAATGACCACTTTCGTTCTTATGAAAATGGGCAATTTGAGTTTTCAGATCGTCTACGGACTCTATATCTCTAGCTAACTTTGTACATTTTACAAACTTAACATGAGGTATATTCACATATTCTTTCTCTATAATTTTCTATAGCTGATAATATTGATGGCATTAAGATGAGAATATCTTCCCACTTTCCCAGTTGTTAACACTCATCGTAAAATATTAAGGGCTTGACTATTATTATTAGAATGGACAGTTTGCACTTTTATTGAAGCATTATCATATGGTTTTCCCTTATATCTTCTTTGTCTTCCCAATGGTTTATTTCGTCTTCTTTAATTTTACTTTGAAAATCCGCGATACTATTATTCTTACCTTTTTATATATTCTAGTGCAAAATTATATTCCCCTAGACTAATATGCTATCTCTGCAATCTTGGGCTTATATCTCTCCCAGAGTATTTAGTCATAAGCCTAAGTGGCCGATGATCACTCTCGATATCGAATTCTCTAGAGTATTTAACTAACCACTGTATAGCTAGTATTGTAGTTCCTTTTCGATAGTAAAATATTTACTTTCATGCTTATTAAGGGTACGAGATGCATATGCTATTGGATGTCCTTCTTGAGAGAGCACTGCTTCTACGGCAAAGTTACTTGCATCCCTTGTAACTTTAAATTTTTTACACCCGAACGAATTCCATTTCTTCATTCTTGTAGTTACATTGGGTCCTTATTGTATACCTACTTTCTGAATTTCGTATCGACCGTGCTTCATTCGCTTTGTAACTTTGTATGGTCCAAAATATTTTGGTCATACCTGTATTTTATTTTGTGCGCCTAATAGCTACTAACTCTCCAACTTGATATTCTGTTTCTATCCTTCAATTTTTGTTTTAAGTCTTTCTATTTTCTTGTTGGATCTTCTTCTTCCTCATCTGTTCTCTGTTCTCATTCAACAATCCACTTCCACATCTTCCAAAAATTTCCTAATGTCATCATCTTTTATGTTCATGTCCAGTCCGGGGCCTATCTTGAAGGGGGTATATTTAGTACTTCGAGGTACAGTATTGTTTATTATTTGTTGTTCGCGCTCAACACAGTGATACCAATTTGCGGGATTATTCTGGCATAGCTTACTGAGCATCGGAATTCCTATTCTGTGGATGCGTTCTACTTGGCTGTTTCCTCTGAGCATTCCCGTCGTTATATGTAGTAACTGTATAGCTTCCTCCTCGCAATAATTCTTAAATTTATTCGACATGAACGATGTTCCTCTGTCTGTAATTATGCGCTTGGGAATTCCGAAGTCTGCTGCTTGTCTCTTGAGTCTCTCTATGACTTCTTCCGCTCTCGTAGACTTTGTTTTGTACAGTCACACGAATTTTGAGAATCCATCGGCCACGGCTAAGATGTGATTGTATTTTATGTTAGTGGTCCACATGATCTAAGTGATACGTTCCAAGTGGCTTTTATGCTTTGTCAATCGCCGTCAGCAATCCTTCTTTCTTTCCTCTTTTGGCGTCTATGATTAAATATTCGACGCAACTCTGAACAACTTTTTTCACTTTGTTTTGTATGTAGCGTATAAAATAACTTCTCTCAATTAACTCTTTGGTTTTCTTCACACCAAAATGACCTTCGCGATGTATTATGGTTTTAAAATTATTCCTCCATTGTTTCAGGTATTACTAGCAGTTCTCTGTTTGCATCCTTGTACAGAATTTAATTTATTGTAAAATAGTCCTCGTATTCATCCGTCTTCGTTAAAACTTCTTTGATGGCTTTTATCCACTTGTCTTTGTTTTGTTCTTCCCTTAAAAGATGCTTTGTTGAGTTTTCAATAAGGAAACAAGATAAACGGCTCAATGCGTCCACATGTTTCATTTGGGATCCCGATCTATGCTCTACTTCATAGTCAAATTCTTGTAGAAACATGGCCCACCTTGCTTGTGCTTGGTGGCACATCATCTTTTTTAAGAGCCATTGCAAATGCGTTACAGTCACTTATTATTTTAAATTTTACACCTAACAAATTAGAGCATTGCACGAGTCTGCACTAAATAGTGATAACAGTTGGCAATGACACTGCTCACACAATAAAAATAAGTCATATGTGCTTTTCAAACAAACCTTTCAATTAATTTCTCTCAATTGAGGATTCATTTGTTCGAATTTATCAAACCAAGCAACCAGTGCTTTCTGCTACGACACGTCTCGGCACTGTCAAGACAACAAGTATGAGTCGGCACGAGTTGTTTGAGTTGTAGCTGTCGGCATGAGTTGAAATGACTTCCCATGATTCGTTATGATTTTGAATGACTCACCATGAGTTGGTAGGAGTTGAAATGACTCACCATGAGTTGGTAGGAATCAAAATGAATCTGTATAAAAATACAGAATATACGAGGCGAAGCTCGAGGTTATTTTTTGATAATTGATATTTAAGTAAATAGATAAATAGTGATCGGATTTGTGACTGCCAAAAAGTGGACGCGTTTAAAATGGAAAATAATTTAAGTTCTGAATTTGTTGATATTGTAAGTATAATATTTTTATGTAAATGGGCGCGTTCAGTGGTTCCGCTGACCTTTTTACGATCAGTTAGTAAGCGCTGACTGAATTGACTTTTCTGAACGCAGTGCTGACTACTTTAAAATTACGGCGTTGTAATATGTGCGGCTTCGAAGTCTGGCGCAATTTAATTTGCGGCTTAGGAGTGTTGAATAAAAACAGCTGAGTAAGAGACAACTATGGTTTACAAAAGTAAGTAATTTGCTAATTTGTAAAATAAAATAATTTAATAATAAATAAAAATAAATATAATACTTACTTTTCAATCAAATAATAACAACTACTTCTTAAAAATAATCTTTTTATTTCTTTGTTTACAAAAAAAGCAGATCATTGAAGTCCGCTGAATTCAAGTAATCAAAGTATTTTTATGATAGATTTTTCGTCATCCCAATCACTACATTGTAAATGATTTTGTGAATTTGACAGTCACAGTGAACACCAATTAATCGGAAAAAGTCAACGATTAGTTCTGCTGAACGCGCCCAATATTTCTATTAAATTTGTGTAGTCAATACCACATAAGTCAAAAACACGGCAGAAACAAGGTGTGGGATGTTTTCGGTCATATTATTGGCGACAATAATATTGAGATAGGTAACATCATGGCATGCCGCTTTTGCTCGGCTGTACTGAAATACTCGAAGGCAAGGTTCCTGAAGAGGATCTAAGTGCAGAAACGAAGTCATCAGCGACAAGGGCTGCAACGAAGTGGGCTGTGCAAAATTGTAGGCCATTCAGTATAGTTTGCGATTCTGGGCTTAAAGACTTTATATCGCTTACTATCGACATTGGGAGTCGCCATGGACCTAACGTAAGTCAATTGCTACCTCATTCAACAACAGTATTTCGGAATGTCAAGGAACTCTACAACAAGGAACTGTTTTCTTTAAAGAAGGAAATATCTTTAATGAAGGGAATTGGGTACACTATCACATCGGACGGGTGGACTGATGATAGTTTGAAGAGTTTCGGCTTACACTTAAATGACGCCATAATAGTAACGGACCGTGGTACGAATATGATAGCTGATTTTCAAGGACTTCCACATATTCACTGCATGAATCACCTGTTGAACAATATTGTCGAAAAAACATTCAAGCAGGTTCCAGATCTACTTGAAATGGAAATAAAATGCGCAAAACTTGCAAAATATTTGCAATACCAGCATCGTCTGCCTCTTCAGAGGGAGTTTTCTCACAAGCTAGAAATCACATCTGCGAAAAAAGAAATTCCATAGCAGGAAACGATGATATGACAAATTAATGATCCTACGTCCTTAATAAAAATGATAATAAAAAACCACCCTTAATAAACGTTGATTTCATTTCTTCGAAAGAGGGAATGGGATAGCCATAATGTGCGCAGTATCAAAAACACTGCGCACACAAAGAAAATGTGACATCAACCGAAACTTTCAACTCACTGCTTTCAATTGTTCAGAGGATTCATTTGTTCGAAATAATCAAATCAAGCAACTCGAGCTTTCTGTTATGAGTCGGTCTCACTTTGCCTTTGTTTACGATTTCGATTAGATCATTGTTACACAACACTACACGAGTTTATTTGCGAAAATATTGGTACGGGCAGTGTTGCTATTGGTAGTGTTGCGTGTAGCATTACAGCGAGAGAGGATAATTTTTCGTTTAGTGTTGTCCCGTGCAATGCTCTATAACAAATATACTCGCCACTTCTTAATTGCTTTCACCACCGCCAGCACCTCTAATTCGTAAGAACTGTATTTTTCTTGACAAGGTTGCGTTTTACTACTCATGAACTCAACTAGGTGGTAAAATTGATCTTCCCGATGTTTCTGCATCAAAACGCCTCCAAATCCATGCATGCTTACATCTGTGTGAACTTCTGTTATTGCATTTGGATTATACAGCTTCAAAACCGGTGCATGTTTTAAGTGCTCGAACGCTATCAGACACTGTTCGCTTAACTTAATGATCTTGCCCTCTAATGTTTTATTTTCTTATCGGAACACGTCACTCAGAGGCTTCGCTTCCAGAGCTTAATTTTTAATGAAACGTCGTAGGTATGTTAGTATCGCTTTCTTGCTTTTTGATACTGGAAAATTGATAACTGCTTCAATTTTGTCTCTTGTTGGTAAAATATTCCCATTTTCGATATCGTAACCCAGAAATTTAACCTTTCTCTGCAGAAATTTACCTTTCTCCCATTTAATGTGCAAGCCCGCCTTGGCTGCTACGCCCAAAAACTCTTTTAAATTTTCTATCCCTAGTTTCTCGTCTTAAGTAGGAATGATTATATCGTCCATGTAAACAATGATCTTTCTTGAATGTACGAGTTCTCTTAAAACAACATTAATATAACGACAGAAAACGGCAGGTGAATTCGATATACCCAATGGGACGTGTGTGAACTCGTATTACCCATTATGCGTAACGAATGATGTGATGTGTTTCATCGAATCCTCTTCAACTGGTACATGGAAAAATCCATTTGCCAGCTCTAACGTCGTGAAAACTTTCGATCCTTGTAAATTTTCCAACACATCGTCAATAAGTGCTTTGGGGAAGTTGTCCTTCTTGTTTTTAAGGTTAATTCTTCTATAGTCGCAGCATAATCTTTTTGAACCATCTTTTTTCGCTACCAGTACAACTGGGGAGGCATGATGAACTTGGAACTATGATCTTCTCGTCGAGCCATTGTTGAACTTGCTTCTCGATGATCAACTTATTCGCGTAAGAGGTTTTCCGTGGGTGTTGGCAAACCGGGTAGTCATCTTCAACAATAATCTTCATTTTGACAGGAGATTGGATCTTTATTTTTGGTATATATTCATCAATCATTTTCTCTACTGTTTTTCTCTGCATTTTGTCAAGATGCCCCAGGTTACCTTTGTACGATGGGACTTGCTCTTCTATAAGCTCTTCTACTTGCATACAATTACAAATTTCTGTCGATTCTTTCTTCTTAACCTTATATGTTATGCCTCGTGAACTCAAATTTCTATCAACCAAACTCAAAACGTCGTTTCCGATCATTGCTTTGCTCTCCAGGTCATTATATTTGACTACGTTGAACGTGGATTTAAAACTTACACCGTCTACTGACACATTTGCCTCAAATTGTCCAATGGTAGTTAGTTCACCCATACCTTTCGTTCTTTTAACGCTTTTGGTTAGTTTTACATCTTTGAGCTTTTTGAAATGTTTTCTCGAATCAGGCATACGTCGCTTCCTGAGTCTATCATGTCCAAAACCTGTATGTTATTTATGTTTAACTGTTTATTAATTAAATCCTCCTTCTGGTATTCATTTGCTAGATTCGATACTTTCTCTTTTGGTCACAATCTTTTGCAATATGCCCCGACTTATGGCAATTGTGACATGTGTATTCTGCACTACATTGTTTTGTCATGTGTCCTTTTTTGTTATATCTAAAGCATTTAGTTTTGACTGGGTTTAACTCTTTTCTATATTTTCTTTCTGTGTTTCCCTCCTTGATTTTCTCGTAGATTTGGATTTCATGTTTTAAAACGTTCAGAGTTTTACATCTATACATATTCACTTTGTTTGCTCTACTATCTGGTACGCCTTCTATGAAATATTTTATTAAACTTTCCTCATCCAGGTCTATTTATTTGACAATCTTAATCAAACTGTACAAATATTCCATTAAACTTTCTTTTGGGGATATCTGTTTCTTCCGTAACGTCAGCTGGATATAATTTTTTCTTGAATTCTTCTTTCAACCTTTTCTTCAGTTTCTCCCAGCTTCATACACCTCTCAATCCCCTAACGAACAATTTTGCTGCACCATCCAACAATTGTCTGGCGTAAATATATTTTTGTAGTTCATCCCACTTCATCGTGGTGGCGACGTCTTCAAATTCGGTGAGTCATTGATTTATGTCAATTTGACCGGAACCGGAGAATGAAGAGTAAACTGAGATTTTATTTCTCCCGACTGGACATACTCACTAGACTGACTTGAATTGGTGTCTTCTTCTACCTCTTCTTCTTCAGGTTCTGCTAAGTTATGGAATTCTAGTAGCCTGTCCTGCAACACACTTTTCCTACCCGTCGTATTAAGATTTAATTCTCCAGCTTCTCCCTTAGCTCAATGACTTTCATATCTAATATCTGTTTTGCGTCCATAGTCAACCGTTTCGTGCCAATTGTATACTTAAGATAATTAATTACTATGATTAACTTAATTACTGTGGAAAACTTAATTATTATGGATGACTTAATTATTACGGTTAATTCAAGAAACTAAAGTTATGTTCTCGATGTTGTTTGATGAATATTGTAACCTGCAGATTACCACGCTATTATGCTCTGGCTATTTCTACGTTCTTCAGTTACAATTCACTCGCCGCTGTCATTTCTTTTCTGCACTCTTTTGCTAATACTCTTCTTTTCTTTTCAAAACTCTCTTTGCACATCTTCAATAGAAGCTATCTTCTCTTGCTTCTGCTCTTTTGCTTGTTGACGCTCTTGTTGTTGTTGTTTTTTCTTTTGTTTTATATATTCGCTTATAGCGTCACACGTGTGCACAAGCAAGCACAGCTGCACGTTCGACAACGTTTTGGTACAGATAACAATGATTGAATGACACGACGGACACACGCACACAAACTCAAAAAAAAAATCAATGCCGATGCGCAATCACTTTATGAACAAAGCACACGCGATTTTTATGTTTCTGTCCTTGTTGCCTTACTTAGCGGCACAAGAAACAACCAAAAAAATCTCTTTTTTTCCTTTTTCTGCACTCGCACACAGACACGCAATCACCCAGCATAGATCAAAGCACAAAGGGTTTATTGTTCTTTTGTTGTTACTTTGCTTATCGGCACAAGAAGCAACGAGAAAAATATTTTTCTTCTTTTTTGTTCTGAAATATACTGCGCACCGACGCTACTACACATTTCTTCCCGACCGCTGCTATGCTTGGCGGCGTCAGACAGACGAGAAAAAATGTTCTTGTTGTTTTTCTTTTAAACACGACTCATCTTCACATCATCATCACATTTTAAAAACTTGGCTTGATCCCGGTTGAGCCCCCAAAATTTATAGAAAGTACAAATATCGCACATGTTTAACTAAAGTGTTACAACTCAATTTTTCAGTAGAGTCAAGAAACTGTTTTTGCTCACATTGAAGGTATATGAAAAGAAAGAAAAACAACGTTTTTTTTTTTTTGGTAAAGCGTAGAGAAATAAATACCAGATTTTTGGGGATGATCATTGTGTATTGTTTTTTAATAAAAAATCAAAATATTCACTCGTTTTTTGTCTTCTACTCGTTCTCGTTCTTTGTCTGCCACTCGTTCGTTCTTTGTCTGCTAATCGTTCGTTCTTTGTCTACTACCATACCCAGCTGCTAGCCGTTCTCGCTACCCACTACCATACCCCGCTGCTTCCTTCTCCATCACTCACTCTATCTTACAATTGTTTGTTCTTTTTTCAGACATTTTAACATTGGAAACGCAATTTTAGCATAATCCCTTATAAACTTCTTATAGAACCCTAACATTCCTAAGAAAGATTTGATTTGCTTGTTGTTAGTTGGTATTTTAAGTTTCTGTATTATAGAAACCTTGTCGGGATTTGGTTGCTTGAGTAATCAAAGCATGGCCTAAGAATTGCGTTTCTTTCTACAGAAAGTCGGATTTGTCTCTTTGTTTTAAGTTTTGCTTCTCTAAGGAGTTGAAATATTTTTTTCTGTGTATCCGTATGTTCCTGTAGGGATGTGCTGAATACGAGGATGTCATCCATGTATACTACACATGTTTTATTAATGTGGTCCTTAAGGACTCTATTCATTAGCCTTTCGAACGTGGATGGGGCGTTTTTCAACCCAAATGGCATTCGAATAAATTCGTAATAGCCTGATGGTGCTGAAAAGGCTTTCTTCCTATCCTCTTCCCTAACTGGTATAAGGTGAAAATCCTTGGCCAAATCGAGAATAAAAATTACTGTGATTTCCCAAGTTCGTCCAACAAGGAGTTTAAATTAGGAATGGGATACTTGTTATCTACCGTGAAATTATTTAATTTGCGATAATCGACAAATCTGTATTTTTTTTATCCCTGAATTGTCTAGTTTTTTCTCTACAATCCACTATGGGTTGTTATAGGGTGAATTACTTTCTTTAATTATATTTTGTTAAAACATTTCTTTGATCTGATGGTTAATTTCCTCTTCATGTACTTGTGGATACCTATAGATTTTTGAATATAGTCGTTATTATTTCATGAAAAACTTCAATCGTTGTTGATAGAATGTCTCCTTCTTTAAAGAAAAGATCTTCATATTTTTCATTTCTTTCCTCTGAATTAAGGTGATCTAAATGCAAAATTTCTGTCAATTTAGTATTTTGTATTGTGCATACAGTTTCAGTTTCTTTTGGATAGTTATATTCTTCGAAATATAATTTAGTTCCCAGTATGTCATTATATTGTTGTTCGGTATTTTTGCACTGGAGTGTCCCTTGTCCTCCGAACTCTTTAGGGAAGGAAGTAATGACTACACTTTTAACTTAGGTTAACCCATTAAGTGTCTTAAAATATTTTGGTTTTTGCAATTTTATTTTTGGGAATTGTTCTACTAATGTATTAGTTTTTAGTATACTAGTTGTATAACCTATATCTATTAGGCATTTAACTTTCTTTTTGCCTATTGTTATTATGGAGAGTTTTGACATTGAGGCCACACTAAAAAATGTACCTCTTCATTTTCCTCACCTTCAGATTCCTGAAGTGTATCTATTCCATATATGAAGGATAATCTACTTTGTTTGAATATTGCATATCTATACTCATATGTGATACCTTTGTTTGTGCATAATTATTATTTTTCTTTTGTTCATTTTGGATGTAGTACTGTTGTACTTGTTGGGGTGTAGTATAATTTGGATTTTGCTGTGATTTATTATATTGTTGTTGTGATTTATTATTACAATGTTGTTGTATTTGTTGTAGTTGTTGAGATTGTTGTGATTTCTTATTGTTCTGTTGTTGTTTGTAGTGTTGCTGGGATTGTTGTGTTTGTTTGGGTTTGTTTTGTTGGTGTTTCTTTAGCCTATAGCTAAAATGAATCATACTAGGATCATCTAATACTTTTATTTGTGTAAATTTGGTAATCACCTGATTAAGCGTATTATTTTGATTAACATAGGTTCTTAATGGCATATCGACATTTCGATTAGCATATTCACTAAATCTGTATCTACCCTACTTGGTTTATATATTTCTGGTTTCGATTCTCATATATAAAGATTATGTTTAAGTTTGATTTAGATCTTTCAAAATACTTAAGTAATTATCTTAAGTTACTTACATTACTTAACATATCTGCATCTATTGAAGACATCTCCGTAAGTTGTCCTTGGTCTATAATGGTCCATTAATGGTCCCACGTAGCGCTGGATCCCAGTTCCCTGACGTAGTCTCCTGCATCTTCCTCGTTATTCATGTCGATGTTTCGATTTGCATCAAATCTGCTCATTGATAAAAACAAAATTGCACCACGAGACAATAGCAAGTTTCACAAAGTTCGCTTTGAAATTTTTGCGTTGTGTTTTACTCTTTTGTTCGTTTATATTTATGAGTAAATTGGAGTTGCTTATTAATTCTTTATAATGATATTTTGAAGTCACTTCATCACTTTATTTTTCCTTTGTTGTGTAAATATGTAATCATATTTATTGCTAAATGTCACTTTTTATTTACAACTTTAGTTTTTATTTCTCATTGAACTTTAGTTTTTATAAAAGGGTTTTTTTTTCCGAAACTTTAGTTTTCTTAGTACTCCAATATTCTTTTGAATATTGGCTCCACGACTGCGCCAATTAAATAATGAAATAATTAAAAAAATAATTAACTTTAGTTAATTTAAAATTTAATTTTCTTTTATTGAATAAAATTTTTCTTAAAGTTAAAGTACGAAGATTTTTTATTATTACGACTTTACTTGTTTGAGGTCTTAAGATTTCTAATTTCTTACAATCTAATTGGCATATGCAAATGAATTTCGTTATATTTGTTTTCGCTTACTAAGCATAAACGGAATAACCAAATGCGACGCTGACTTTGTTTATGTTCAGTAGGAGTTTTTATTCTTTTATAAGCTTGTATCATATTTCATATACTTCTGGACAATTATACTGATATTGTCTGCATCGGTATAATTGTTCGAAGCGGTGTTATTGGACTTGGACAGAACTTGCGCGCTGGGAACGCTCGTTCAGTATAAAAGACTGCGAAATTTTAAATTAAATGAGTTCGAAGCCTACAGTAATAGACAAGTGAAATCGAAGAATGCAAAAAACTTCGTAACAGAACTTTTCTCCTAAAAACAAAAACATTGGCCCAAGCCAACCGACCAAATAAACGTTGGAATATCAGAACACAACTCTCTGAACTTCACAAAAAGTGTAATTTATTGCAAAGACTTAAGATGAATCGAAGAAGGAGAAATTTTCAAAGGACCAAAAAAGAAAACATTACTGAGTGCAGACAAATTCTGAAGAAAATCCAAGACCCTTCAGGAAACGGCATGCCGCACACATCTGCCAAGAGCATCACCATCAGCACCACAACCGCACACACAACTGACTCTACACATGGCGTTGCTCAAAAGTCTACGCAACCAGATCGTCAAACGGGAGGAGATAAAACCGGCGTGGGAAGAAAGCAACCCACTTCGAAAGGAGGGCAAATCGCACCCAAGGCGCCGCAGCTTGACCAATGGCAAATGGTTGGTTATCCATCGGCAATAAAAGGGATCCTATGCGGATATTCTATAAAGGATGAAAGCTGACATGAATTGTGGTTGCCTTACGGAGTCGGTACATAGAACGCAAAACGGAGCTAAAAACTAAAGATATGGAAACAGAAGAGCTGAGGGCAATGGTCAGTGGCACCCTAAGGCAAGATGCGTCGGTCAGATCTCTGAGCCAAAAAACGACAGTAGAGGTCAGGACGAAGTAACCACTAAGGACGAGATACGTGGCGGCATACTAGAGCGGTTCAAAGAAGCTGAGGTTCAGAGTTTGGACGTCACCAGTCTGAGACGGTTGTATGCAACAATCTCTTTGCAGACAGAAGCGGCCAATATACTTGCTCCTCAAGGTTGGTAAAGTAAAGATCAGATGATTTACCTGACGCATTAGAGCAAATGTGACATTGAAGAAATGCTTCAAGTGCTGAGAGTACGGCCATTTATCTCGGTCATGCAAGAATGAGGATATGTCGAAATACTGCATAAGGTGTGGCGTGGAAGGACACATTGCCAAGAACTGCAGCAGTAACCCAAGATGTATGCTGTGTGTGAAGAAACATTCGACGATGGCGGAATGCAAGACATGCCTGTCTTATGTGGAGCAAGCGCTCATAAGTCTCCACTGACATCGGGTGAACCATCCCAAAAGCGTCATCCTGGCAAAACGGGGCTTCCACCTTGTCCACGCGTGAAGGACAAGTCTACGAATGTATTGGTGCAACCTGGTCGTCAAGCGGGAGGCGATAGAACCTGCGTGGGAAAAACAACCCACTTCGAAAGGAGGGCAAGGCGCACCCAAGGCGCCGCAACTTGACCAATAAAAAAATGGTTGCAGGAAAAAAGAAGAGAAATGTGCAGATAGTTGGGTTCAGGAAGCACATAAAACCAGATACTTTGGTTATCCATCGGCATGAAGAGGGATCATATGTGGATATTCTAAAAAGGATGAAAGCTAATCCGACTTGTGGTGGCCTTACGGAGTTGGTACATAGGATTCGCAGAACTCAAAACGGCGATCTTCTGCTGGGTCTGAAAACTAAAGGTATGGAAACAGAAGAGCTGAGGGTACCCAAACTGCAACAATCTCTTTACAGAAAAAACGCCCATTATCCTCCTCAAGGCCGGTAAAGTAAAGATTTGATGGGTTACCTGCAGACGTAGTTATTGTAAGTGAGCCTTACACGAAGCGCAATGACTGGAAGATACCGAAGGTGTTGCTGCAATATGGGTGTGTAGTTTATATGCATTCGAAGATGGTGGAAATCGTGCTGCTAACTTTGTTCGCACGAAATAGGGGGCATGCACTTCTTCAGCTGTTATGCACGCTAAACATGACAACTTTAGATTTCGAGCACTTTCTCCATGAATTAGTGACGGAAGCCTGGGGTAAATCACCAGCGATATTCACAGGAGACTTCAATGCGTGCTCAACAAAGTGGGGGAGCAGATCTACCAACGTAAGGGGCCAAACACTCCTGGAAGCTGTGCAAGCCTCGACATTATATTTCTCAACAGGGGTTCTACGGCTACGTATAGGAAAGCAGGCAGAGAGTCAGTTATAGACATAACCTTTGCAATTAGCAGCATGGCAGCAAATTTGAAATGGATGGTTAGCGAAGCATATACTCATAGCGATCATCAGGCCAATCTGATTGACATAAAACGTTGCAGAGTAAGAGAGTGTCCGGTAATGCACGAGAAAAAAGTCAGAACACTGTTCACACGATTAAAAAGGTGGTCGGTATAGCAAAACAGGCAATACAAGGTGAAAGGTGGCTGTTTGGGGACAACTTGTACTGCGCAGTCGTAACTCTGGACGTAAAAAACGCATTTAATTCTGCTAACTGGCTGTTCGTAGAACAGAAGCGCCAATGTACCTCCAAAACATGATTAAGTCCTACTTGTCGGAGTAGTACTTGCACTACAATTGCAACGAAGGAAAGAAAACTTGCAGAGTTATAGCAGGAGTTCCTCAGGGTTCGGTACTGGGACATAATTTAAATAGAGCAATCTGCAAAAATCGCTATTAGCAAGGTTACAGCATGGCTTAGGTCATTGAAACTGTCCCTGGTGGAGCAGAAGACGGAGTTGGTTCTAATCACAAGCAGAAAGCGTATAAATATCTGCTCCGTACGCGTTGGAGAGCAAGAGGTATGGTCCAAGAAGACTCGAAAATCCTTTCGACCACTTATAGGCACGCAGCGCTGAGAACGGTAGCGGGATTTCAAACTATCTCGGATGATGCGGCATTGGTGCCAGCGGAGATGATTCCCATCGACATTGGCTGATGAAATGCGCAGACTCTATGAGATGTGTCTTGGGCGTCCCGACAACGATTCAAGAAGGCGTAGGCTAGTAGGCTATCCGCATGAACCAGAAAGCACGTCGCAGTTCATGTTCATGCATCTCCAGCCAACTAGAACCGGATTTGTAAACGTGTGACAGCTGTCCAGCTAGAGTTGCGTCGTCTAGAGAAGACTAGACGAAATCTGCAGGCCTTGTAGATGAGCAATAATGTGTCACAAGATATTCGTTTAGCTGTCATACCTGATGGGGGATGGTAGAATACTGACGAGTAGCCACGACCCACGTACGACAACAATACAATATGTGATCCATTAATTTAGGACTGACTGTTTTTTTTTTGTTTTTTTTATTGAGCAGCAATGCTCCAAACTTCCTCCCGACGTAATATTTAACGACATTTCCGGGGGGACAATAGGACATGGGGTGGAAGTTTTTAGCGAGGTTAAAGTCCAACACTCCGGTTGTAGACCGGGCAGGCTTTCGATGCTTTCCTTCCGATATAAAAAAAAACACGGCGTTGCTCAAGATAGGTCACAGGTGGCGGATAGTACACGGCCTGCAGATATGTAGGTTAGCTGCGAGTATTGATTAAGCAGTCCCCGACCAATGATCGGCAAGAATGGAAGGAGTAGCTTACAAGGTTACACACCATTGTGAAATCCTTATGGCGGGGCGAGTGTGAGCCGCCCGTATAATAAGCTCTCCGAAACCCAAAAGGCATCTTCTCCCAGATCGGGCGACCTGCGTCTGAACCTTATAGGTCGGCAGCGATGAACCCTGGCTGTAGGCCTACAACGCGATATGATGACCGTTCCTCGTCACGTCGCGCTGGGAGTCTCCGGAAACGTTAATAGTTTTTCCGCTAATAACAGTGAAGGGGTGATGTAAGCCTGCCCTGCCGAATTGGCAGACGTGACGGGGATCAGAAACCAGCCGTTTTGGACCCTAGTCAGGAAGAGTGCATTGACGAGTGCCGGTCCGTCTGGACATATCGGGACTGCTTAAGCGTAGGTAAGGCCCCAGGGAACTGGGGTAAGGACTGTGTCCCGAGGGTAGACCCATTCCTGATTGTTACGACCCGCCCCCCTGCACACGATGCGTGGAAATCAACAAAAGTATGTAAAATGGTACCGGGAAGGTATGGCTAATAAGGATAAATACCTTGCGTGAGCATCTTCCCAAACCTCATACATTAAATGAGATTAAGACCAGGTATTTAAATATCTGGCAACACAAGTGGAGTATGGCTGAGCCACGGAGGATACATCAGCTCATCCCAGATATTACAGATTGGCTTAAGCGACGTTACGGGGAGGGGGGTTCGAGTTCACCAATTCGCAACTGGACATGGTTGTTACAGGCAGTATATGCACAGGTTTATGGTGTATGCAGAGAAATCGTGGAGGAACCGGGGCACCTTGTACATGAGTGCCCCAGTTAAGAAGCGGAGCTACGAAGAATGTATGCGCGCATTGGTTCCCCTTGCAGCACACAAAAGATTGTAAAGCGCATGATAAAGTCTTCGGAGGACCAGGCATTCTTCACCACAGAAATTTCTAACATTATGCGAAGATTCCGTTAAGGAATTGGAGAAGTCTGACCACAAAATGAGGTTTGGCGAAAGGTACGCCAACCTCCTTTTAGTAAAAAACATTATCAATGGTTTCCTTTGTCCTCAATTCTGTACAGGTGATTTAACAGTGGTAAAAGTCGAAGTGGCAGATAAAAAAGACATGCTGGTAGCATCCGTCTACATGGCGCACAACAGGGAGACACCTCTGGATGACCTTATGCAGTTGTCCGCCAGTGCAACATCCACCAACACTACCTTACTCCTATGATGCGACGCCAATGCACGCCACACGCTATGGGGAAGCACCGAGGACAATGAAAGGGGTGAATCACTTTTTACTTTCATTGGTAGCTCAAATCTGTTAGTATGCAATTGAGGAACTACACCCACCCAGAGAATTCAGAGGTTCAGGTTGAAAATTTG
>JAWNKV010000923.1:0-187212 GCA_035041805.1 Amiota mariae | reverse complement strand
GCATAAGTTCAATTCTCTAGCTGAGGAACTAGTTTGCATACAGACAGACATATGGTTAGACACAATCTGAAAGTGAAAAGTATAAAAGTACTAGTAGACCCGGGCGCTTTGCTACTCCCTGGCAATATTTCATCAAATTCAGCTTTGAACGGGAATGATAGAAAGATATTTATTTTATTTTCTCTCAATTCAAAAGTACAACAAAAACAATTTCAGCAAAATTTGTCCAGCCACCAGTACACCTACGATTTTTCCACAATTTCAATTTTCAAATTGTTTTAAAAAATAATTGGAATAAATAAACTGAATAAAATTTATACTCGTTGGAAAGGTTGTGAAATCTTCTTTTATAAAAACATTTTACAATATACTCGTATATTGATCATGTACTCGTATTTTATTTTTAAATTTTTTTTTTTTTTTTTTTGTGTAGCAACTTTGAAATATCAAATGAAACCAAACAGAAATCACTTATCACAAAATGGGCAATATTAACAAGATTTGATTTTGTTATGAGAAAGTTTAATGTATTCATTAAGTAAAGGTAAAATGTAAAGGAAATTTACGAAATAAAAGTGCCTATATATTCTTATTTCAAATATATGTAATAGTTTTTATGGAATTACTTAATAAAGTAACTACTACTTTTACAAATATTAATGATCTAAAGTGAAAATGGGAAAATGAAAACCTCATGGGACTTCATTGCCATTGCAATTGGAAGCATCCAAAATAAAATCTTCAAGTCGATGATCTGTTAGTAATTAAAGAAGATGTTCTGGAAAATGTGTCATATAGTGCAAACACATCAAAGACTTAATGGCATGTTCGGACTGTTGATCCACGCATGACTGATGGTATGAAAACACATTCAATCGCAAAATTGCTTGTACTACCCTGTAGCAAGCATCCAGTTTTATAATTCGAATTATATGCTAGAAAGATATTCAAATTGCAGAGAATGCAAAATAGAGTTCTTAGTCTTTTGTGTATCATCAGCAGTTCACATTGGATAAGGTCATAATGCATGGACAATAATAATAATTTGTAATCTGATTGCAATGCTATTCATGACAATGGATGAATACTATTTTACTTTCTATGTTAAACAAAAAAAAGTTGCCTTGGCAGTATGTGTCATTTTTTTATATATATTAAAACTAAAATCAGTCATCGATTGACTGTTCAGTTAAATACATTTATTTCGTAAATATTTTTGTTATATTTTTAAACTGATTTACCAATTATTTATTATACTAAAAGAAAAACACTTTTGTATAGCAAAATTTAAAATGCAAGGTATGAATGATGTATCTCATAGATATGTGGCAGAAAATCTGGAAGTTAAGATAAAAGCATTAAAGCAGCGTTCTGAATCTGCTATGGGTGTATCAATGCAATCTGACCATACGCAAAATGAAAATGAAACACATTTAGTAACAACTTTGGCAAAAAAAATATTAATGAAAATTATTAATGGCTTAAGGCCAAGTGACAATTCATATGATGCATGCATCAAAGAAGTGTACAAATTTGAAGAAAAACTGTACCCTTCCGGCGCAGAGCAAAAGCCAAACTAGAATCTTATAATACAGGATGGTTTTGTGGTTACTCGTATTAGCATTGATAATATTTTTGTGCTTTAGACATAAAAAAATGCACAGAAAAAATTTGAAAGAATCTGTAAATATCTTATTGAAAATTTATGAAACTAATAACTTTTAAACATCATGTATACCTGATAATAGATATCATCGATAAAAACGTTCAATGTACATATTATATACGAAAAAAAGACATGTATACATGTATTTAGAGACGTTAATTGAATATGTTTTGTCCCTAATTAAATAGATAGATAGATATTTTAGTAAGATAGATTCTATTTTTCTTTAAATTTGAGCTTAAATTTAAATTTATTTTGTTGTATTTCCACAAAAGATTTCTAAACCGTTTCAATATTTAAACTACTTCACCACATCACACTGATTTATCAGCCATACTGATTTTTGTTGTCTACGACGCTATCGCCACTTTGGTTATGTCGTTAACACAGTTCATTGCTTTGATTTTGAAAATGATCATCATATTTCAGCCAATATCAGCAAAACCTTCATACGATAATTTATACATCTATAACCTTCTTGATAAATCATTCTGTCCATTGGTGAAAACCGTATGAAAATGCATTCGGTAGATTTTGAGTTTATCACTTCCAGACAGACAGACAGACAGAAGCGTCGGGGGACTTTGTTTTATAATATGTATATATTATATATAAATAGATGAGGAGCTTATTATTTGAAACGAATGGTGTAGTCAAGTCTATATGCGCATGCAATGCTTCTACTTATAATCTGATACAATCAATAGAACTACCAGATTCATCTCATAATTTTACTTTGTCACTACAGTAGAAGCTACTTATTGTATATTGATTACCCATTGAGAAATGATAAAGAAATAAGTATTCATAAAGTGATAGTTCAGACATCACTCAATAATTTGCATTGATTATGGTCAAAGTTCTTTAAACTATAAAAATATTACGATTAGAAAAAGTTTTTGTTTTTTGACGTATCGAACTGAAATTTGGACACTATAAATTTCTACCAACCATATAAATTTCATGATCCTAGGGTTACCAGGAGGAGTACCTCCCATACAATCCCCCTTTTAAATTATAGTTCTTATTAGAAAAAGTTTTTGTTTTTTTTTTACTTATTTAACTGAAATTTGGACATTATAAGTCTCTGAACCATATCCACAAAGCATGAAAATTTCGAGACCCTCGGACTACTAGGAGGGGTACCCCCCATACAAACCGGGGTCCAAATGAAAGTTCTTATTAGAAAAACTTTTTTGTTTTTTGTACTATCGACTTTGGACACTATAAGTGTCTAACCCATAGCCACCAACCTTATAAATTTCAAGACCCTCGGATTAATTCTTCATCAATCAATCCAATTTTGAAATATGTATGTGGTGTGTTAATTTTAAGTTTCAATTTCCTTAACTTTAATGTTCGAATATCATCTATCTACGATATGCCCATGTATTTCTGTTATCACTATGGATTAGAAAATAGTATAAGCATGAAATCCCTTTTAACTATTGTATGTATGTATGTACATCTTCTCAATGGATGGGTATGTGTTTAATTTTTGTAGTTTGGATATAAAACGAATGGAAATTAAAGAATTGTCAGTTATCACTTACCAGTTCGCCATCATTGATATCAGCTAATAGTTCTTGCATTTCATAGATGCTTGTTATATAATCTGTATAGGAATCACCCAGTTTATCAAAGCTTTTAAGAAATTGGGCCTTCAGTGAATCTGTTGTGGCAATCATATCTTTTGGTCGTAAATGTATTTGTTGTTGTTCACAGACTTTCAGTAACCAATCCATGCGTACAATATCATTTTTCAGTGGTTCCTTTAATTTAAGACGTTCGACTAAATATGTTATATCACCAGCTACGCAAATACAATTTGCATTATTTGGTAATGGATTCTCAACAATGGTGCCACCATTACGTGCAGCTAAATTTTGAAGATCCTGTTTGGTGTAACGTCGATTTGGTGAGCCACTTAAAATACAAAAGCTGAAACCATCAAAAAGTGTTGAAGAAGTTGAAACCTATAAACACACATAGATAAATTAATAAATCTTTTAATGTTTTTCATTTTGTAAAATTCAAAATCCACCCACCGTGTTGGCATCAAAACGTTTTTCATATGTTAATAAGCCAAGATTCCGTTTTTGTGCTTGCGTTAATTTTTGCCTTTTACGATCATCCGTAAAATCATCTAATCGCAATTGACGTTTATTAATTTTCTTCAGGCCAACTTTACCCTGACACAATTGTATATATTCATGCAGAGTCATGCATTCATTCCAAACTTTATCATTACGCCATGCTTCAGTACGTGGAAAATGCAATGATTTTGATGTATAAAATGCTGAGTATGGTGCCAAATCGGCAGCTTTTATTTGTAGAATTGTTGAATGTTTTGGTTCAATCCAAACATCAGGTCGTCCCTCACTATTACCATCCTTATAATGATACCACAATGGTGGCGGTTCACTATTTATATCCTGCCAATGCGGTCGCAATGTATGATTGAGAACGACACGTTCACGTGTATTATTAAACACTTTACCAATACTATACACTTCATCATGCTGCTGATTATTTGTAGCAGCTGCTGGCTTAAGGACGCCCAATAAAAATGACTTAATAAAAGTACGTTTACGATTATAAAAACCACCAATAATGAGGACATCAAAATCGGTTGTTAATCCTTTAATATACTGCAAATTAAAAAAAAAAAAAATATATTATTCAAATAAGTTTATACAATGCAATTCGCTTAATAAGTAGCAAGCAAGCAAACAATTTTCGTGAACATGAGAAATTTCATCATTTAAAAATTAACTACAGTCCACTATACAGCATATCAACATTCTTCATATAAATACGGGAACAAAAGATGTCATCTCTTTTAGGTCTAAACTATCTAGTCAATTTTGATAAAAAAGAAAGATACCATTCGATAGATATTCATTCATTTGTAGATGTGCAAAACAATATGTTTTTTTTTTTTATTAAAATCTGTAGATTATTTTGGGGGTAAAATCAAGGAAAATTTTTCACAAATATGTATAACTACAAGAAAACCTTACACTACACAACATACTACACTTCGATTAAATACTTTTTTGTCTATCTTCTGGCGGGGTGGTCGAATTTCGACCACTAGGCGATCCTTGTTATTATAATTCTAAGGAACACTAGATTTTGCCGGCGGCAATATATTCATGAATGAACATGGCTACTACCGCGATCACTAAGAACAACAAACAGATTTTATTACACCCATGAGATAAAAAGAATAATGTACAATTAACATACAAATAATCTATTTAAGATAGCCATTGGCATCTGAACTTATGACCATCAATAAACAATAAATCTGTTACTCACACGATTTCCCAATTTAAGCATAAACAAAAATTTGTGAACAAGTATACATACAGTGGCGGCCTTTGGGGGTGGCGAGCAGGGCAACCGCTCGGCGCCTCGCGCACTCGCGCAACAACCCAAGTAGAAAAATATTATATAACTCACGTCACGCCACTCGTGCTCTCGACATTGGAGCCAATATGCGTGGAACAAAAAGTGGTGTCCAGAAACGCATACTTGAAATTAATCCACTTGCTTAGTTTTTACCCTGTGGAAGTCACTGCTGGAATCTGATCATAGGAGACGCAGCATCGTCTTGTGTTCAAGCAAAATATTTTTTGGTTTGTTACAAAGACTGTACACTCTGTTTGCTGGCTCGAGTCAGAGATGGGCTATTTTAAAATCCCATGTAAAATCTTTATCGCTAAAACCACTTTCCGAAACTAGGTGGGAATGCAGGGTAGAATCGGTGAAGGACGTTAAATATCAACTAAGCGATATATGCGATGCTTTGAAGGATTTAGCAGAAAATACGACAGATTGTCTGTTGGTTAGTGAATGCCATTCTATAGAAAATGAAACAGCTACATACGAGTTTATAATTTCTCTCGTCGTATGGTATGCACCTAGATGCGGCTATACAACACCTAGGCGCATTTACTCAATGGCTTGAAAATTATCGTGAAATCGGTTTCCAATCATCCTTGGTAACAGCGAGAGAAATGGCTGATGAGAATGATATTGATACAAAGTTCAAAGTCGTGAGATGTAGACGTATGAAAAGAAATTTTGTATTACGATGGTGTAGACGAAGCTCCTGCATTATCTGCGGAAGATATTTTCAAAATACAGTTTTTTTATGTTATCAATGTGTGCGCAAGTTGCCAACCTAGATTTGAGGCACTTAAGCATAATGAAAGCATATTTGGCTTCATGTATAGCATAAAAAAGTTAAAAGGAATGACTGACTGTAAACTTTTGAAGCAATACAGAAACTTACAATTATCTCTAACAGTATGAGACAAATCTGATATTGATGGACATGAATTATATGAAGAACTGAATATGTTTATCCGTGTATATGAAGGAAACGATGACATTGTTTCAATGCTGAAATATATTAAAGAAAAAAACTTAACAGAAGTGTACCCTACTATCGAAGTAGTCCTGAGAATTATAGTCACGACACCTGTTACAGTTGCGTCTGCAGAAAGAAGTTTTTCGAGATTAAAAAATTATTAAAACATATCTGCGGAACACTATGACACACTATGCTATTATTTCAATTGAAAACTGACGTAACTTATTCGTTAAACTATTATGATTTAATTAATGATTTTAGTCTTGGAAAAAGCCGCAAACATAATTTCTGAATCTCTGAATTATAAAAATAATAATAACTTGTTATCTTTGTGTTTATTAATTATTGTTAATTTCCAATAAAAAATTTTAAAACTCTACATTTATTTATTAATAACTTTGCATTTCACGTCAAGTATCATCATTAAAACTAATTCCATAAAGAGAAGGGCCTCGCAAAGACTAAGGCCGCCCCTGTATACATATGTAAGTACATAATTACGGGCAGGTAAATTAGAGACGCACACACAGGATCTGTCTTCAATTCTACCTGAACAACATGATAATGCAAGTTTACCCAAAAGAATAGATTAAAAGTTGAAATAGATAAGATATTTGAAAATAAAATGAATAATAGTAATAGTCATTTAAAATGTTTACTTGTCTCCATGGATAAGAATACTTATAATATTCTGTTCAACAAATTTTAGCAAACTAATACAAAAAAAAAAAAAAAATTATTGACGGTTTTTAATTTTTGATTTCTAATTCGTTAATTGAAAACTGTCTGGCATAAACTTTCAAAGAGCATTTTACACTCTTGATATGACAATCGCCAGCACCACTACCTAAGTAGCAGCTCAATGATTTTTTTCTCCTAAAGTTTCCATAGCATAGGACAGGGATGGCGAACCTTTATTGGTGAACGTGACATTTTTTATAAAAATAATAATAATGCGGCCATGTGAAGTGCCGTCAAAGAATCTTGCCCTAGTGATTTAATGGACAAAAAATAAATATACTAAATGTTATATGCAACCAGAAATTTGTGCAACAATCGTAATACATATTTACTATTTTATGCTTAGTTAAATTAAAAAAAAAAAAATTTTGTGTGATTTCTTCTGTTGCAAATTATACTACATTCACAGTGCGAGTTCTTTTGTGGGTAACCGTTCACAGTGACCTTTTGCGAGCTTGCGAGTTCTGAGAACAGCTGTTTTTTGTTTTAGTTTTACATACAAATAGATCGTTGTGGCCAATTGTGAGAAATTAAAATGGAAATTGTGCGAGAAATACATGATTGAGAACAATTTGCATTGTATGTAAATAATTCTTGCAGCAGCCTTTTTCATTCCTGCTACTTATTTTATTAATAATTGAAAAAAAAAAATTACAATTTAAAATTTTCTTCAAATTGTTTTGTGCATAATCAGCTGTTTAATGTCGAGAGTGACCAAAAAAAAAGGCGGACATTACCGAGTTCTTTGCGAGTTCCTCGACGAACTCGAGTTCAAATTTACTGCAACAACAACAAATTTCAGTCATTTTCCATGTGGTTGTTGTATATTGTACATTGTTCATCGACGAACTCGCACGCACTCGAGTTCAGCACAGTGTGAATACACTATTAGACGCTAAATATTTTATACGAGTATAAGGCTCATACTTTATTACTTTTAGCAGAACTCAAGCTGAATTGGAGTCATCTGGCAAACGGTTTCGATGTAAGTTTTTATAGTGGAGTATAAAAAATGTATGGAAACGAAATGTGCTAGCAAATATATACTGGAATTGCTGCTAAGTGGAATTTGTTAATTATGCATGTGATAATATTATTATATTGACTTACATCTGCTTTATCCTTATACCAGCCACCACCAATGCGTACTCCTGGTCTGTAAATAGAATTTTGTTTCTTTAATACAATTCCCTCGGCATTCGAATCGAGAACTTCTTGAAACAACTTATTGAACTCTTCTAGTGAACCGATCTTATTCGGTTTCATAATTTGTAGTACTGCTGGTTTTTCTTTAAGTAATTCTTGTAATTTATATGTACGTTGCACGTAGGTCATGTTCAATAGACTCTTGCCATTCAAATATAACAAATCATAGGCAACAAAGCATGGCTGCCAACCACGATCGGGATTTAAATGTTTTACATCTGTATTCTCGCCTTTGTCACGAAAACGTGATTGTACTGTATCCCATACCATCATTTCACCATCAATAATTATCGATTGCAAGCCTATGGGCAAGAGATTTTTCAATTTTGGTGTTAACGTTCCAGTTTGATAATTAACACCAAAACTGGATGTATAATCAATTCCATTACGGGAGATATACTTAAAGCAATCATTAACAAAATGCAATTGAAAACGTTCACCATCCATTTTGGTTTCCATATAGAGTACATCGGTTTCCATAAGTTCTTCGATTTTCCCTGGAAATCGTTCGCATAACATTGGCTGTATCAGTTCAAATGGTTCAATAATATTAATTATTTGATTATTGCTGCCATTGGCAAATGAATTCATGGTAGTAGTGGTGGTGTTGGTGTTGGTGGCATTATCGTCGCGACTTGTTTCCAGTGTCATTTTATTGTCAGCTAATAATTTGCAGACACGTTTCAAATTTGCACAATGTTGATATACTTTCTCAGCCATTGGATGTAATATGGCAAATATACGTTGCATGCCAATGCCAAGATTCATGCTCTTTAATAAAATTCGTATTAACCATTTTTGTTCTTCAGCCGAAGCAATTTCTGAGAAACCAATCAGTTCACGTTCTTTACCTTTATTAATTTAAAAATACTTAAGTTTTCATTCATTAACAAAATAAATCACAGAGTATGTGATGAACAACGCTTACTTTTGGTGTCCTCTATTGCAATGATGTCTAACATTTCATGCACTTGCTTAAGTGTTCGATCACTACTTGGCTTTTGATGACAACGCGGCAATAGAACCGAGTATACTATATCAGCATAATCACCACGGACACTAGAATGACCACGATATTGAAGCCTTAAAGCATCACGAGCTACATTTGTTTATAAGTATATTGTATTGTGTGTTGTGCATTGTGTTGTTGTGTTGTGTTGCATGACATTGTGAAATAATTTATTGTTTTTATTAAAATAAGATTTGATTTGATTTGATTTGACTTGACTTGACTTACAATCTGTGGGCAATTGAAGAACTCTGATATATAATCTACCCAAAGCGGTTGTTTGTAAGCCATAAGAATCTCGTCCAATATCAGATTTTGGTAACAATAGCCGAAGTATACTATAGAAACTACTGCTTCCATTCTAAAAATTCGAAAAAAAAATTAGAAAATGTTCTCAAATTGTTTGTTTATCTATGCACCTCTGGTTCATTTGCTCCTCCAGATTGTTGACGAAAGGCTTCACGGTGTTTTAAAAATGATTCATAATAGCGTCGCAAAATGATTTCTTTGCGCGGCAATGAAGAAGCTTTTTTAACTTTTTCCAGCATATTACAAATGTCCCTGAATTTAATTGTACTGGCAATATCCGCAGACATGTTTTCAGTTTAATAAGATACGGTAACGATTATTTTCTAAATTGCTTATTTATTTTCCAATACACTATATTTTTAAATAATAATTCTTTTATGTTAATTTAAATCCACTACTACGCGGCTAGGCATAAAAAAATAGTATTTAGTTATTTCAACAAAAATCAGCTGACATGAAATTAAGCCATTTAATCATGTGCGAGTGAGATAGTATTATTGACTACAAATTATTTTTTTTACAACACTGAAACTATCGATGCACGCTGCATTTTATTCACACAGATTGGCAGCACTGCACGGCAAGAACTCTTACTACCTACAACAATTGTAATTATATAGCATTTCTTCTTGGTTTTGCAAACTATTTTATATATTTCTTAAATAATATAATTATTTATTTTTTTATAAATTGTATATATACATACATATTGTTATATAAAAAAGTTGCAAATAGCGAACATACGTATTAAGCAACGCATTAATAAAACGCAAAACAATAAAATCGATTTCTTGATTGAAAGGACGACGGGAATACGATTTTCCAAATATTATCAACTTAAAATTCTACAATGCTGTACCTCGAGGATTACTTGGAAAGTAAGTGCAAAATATGTTATTTGGGTTTATATCCCCAAACATTATTACCACATACTATTCTTTGCACAAACTTAATAAATCTTATGTACCCTAATACTTCAACTCATGGACAAAATAATAAGCACATATGTGTATGAATTCATAAAAAGTTAGAAAGAGAAAGGGAGAGACATAAAAATTAAAATAAAAGAGAAGAACACAATATCTAATTAAGTTCAATTTGAAAATAAGAATACATATATTGTTTCAATTTGTAAATTTCTGTTTTATTTTATCATTAGGTAGAATCTCCACTATTATTTTGATATTAATTATATTATTTTGTTTTTAGCAAATCTTATCATAGTTGAGCTTGAGATTAGCTTTTGGCAAATAGCTAAGTTTATTTTGAAATATTTCGTTGATCGTAGACCTTACTTTAACACTTCTCTTAGGTTTTCGATGGTATTCCAATCTGAATGAGGGATTGATTTGGCCAGTTTAGCAAGGTCTAGCAAGGTCATATCCTTGTTATGAAAACATTCTATGCCCAACTCGTCGTTATTCTTCTAAAAGGTTAAAAGCATACATTTCTTCAGTATAGGCAATAATTGCAACATAAATATATCAATTAAATCATAACTGATGTCTACTGAAATGAATTTTAATGATATCAATGAGCCATTTATGGCCAACAGTAAAAATATCAATCATCAATGACGTCGATTGTTGTTCGATCTGCAATGGATTTTTCAGAACCCGAGCGATTCATAATATTTGAAATGAACCCAAAGGTTATACACTACTTTTCTCAGTTTTAAGTCTCCATTTCCCTTTCTTTGGGAGCATCAGTAGTAATTTGGATTTCATAGTATGGCATTAAGTCAAGATGTGTTTCATTATTTTGTCCATGAGTGTATGAGATTTAATGAGACTGAGAGACCAAAGTTTGTCTGTTTCATGTTGTTTTTTTTTTTTTTTTTTTTTTTTGTTAATAAAATTATTATGTCTTTTATGACTAGTGATCGAGCATTTACCCCAAGAACTACGTGACCGGTTTACTGAGATGCGAGAACTGGATCTAACCGTACAAAGTAAGTACCAGAAAACTATCTATCAATTATACTTTACTATATCTTTCTTCTCTGATATATTTTCCAGATAATATGGACTCTTTGGATAAGAAATCACGTAATTTCTTTAGTCAATGTAAACGTGGCGAATTGTTATTCGATTCAGCAGATTCTGAATTTCATCATTTGCGTAGGGAATATTATAAAGTTATGGAGGATGCCGAGGAAAAGGTTGCTATTGCAACACAAATCCATGAGCTGGTACAACGTTATTTGCGACGTTTGGATAGTGAACTCTTCAAATTCAAGTGTGAACTCGAGGCTGACAATAACGGAATAACTGAAATCTTAGAAAAACGTTCCCTTGAATTAGACGGTCACAGCAGTAGCAACTGCAATGCAAGCAATGTTATGCTGATGGGAATGAATCAAAAAGAGAACCGCTACTATAATACGCCATCGCATATAAGTAGCCCATTAATCAGTCACAGCAGTCATAGTCCAGCTGGTATTCTAACATCAAATTCTATAAGCTTAAGTGGTGGTGCAAGCAGTTATATTGGTGGTACTAGTGGTGGTGGTGGTGGTGGAGGTGGTGGTGTTGGTAGTAGTGCTAGTGGTGGTATTGGCAACAATAGTAGCAGTCTTTTAAATAATAACAGCAGTCTAACCACCAACACAAGCGGCTTGACTAACGCTCATCCGCATACACATACACATTCGAATACGCATACGCATACAACGCACTCACATCAAAGACAAAGAAAATTGGAAAAAAGACGTGAAACCATTTGTACCATGACAGTACCAGAGAAACGCCCCAATATAAATCATTCCTTGCCTAGTACGCACATAACAACAAATAGCCACGTATTGAATACACCAGTGCGTCCTATAACCAATAACCTTGCTTCACATCCACCACATCCAGTATTAGGAGCAAACGCATCTCCAGCTCCAGTAACAGTTACCCCAACCACAACAGTCACATACAATCTACAGCAACTGGGCGGTACAGCAACAAGCGCCATTGCAGCGGCTGCAAGCCAGGCAATTGTTGCAACCCAACAAATGCAGCAAGGCCGACGAACCGCTAGTCTTAAGGCCAGCTATGAAGCTATACATGGCGGTGCTGGTGTTAGCGCATCTGAATTTTGGATTGCCAATGCGGCAAATGCAACAGCAGCAGCAGCCGCTCATAACAACAATACTCCAACATTGCCCTCACCATCTGTTGTTGGTACACCTGGCGGTGGTAGTGGTAGTGGTCATCATCATCATCACCATCAACATCAACATAATCACGAAAAGAAGCAAAAGAAGTAAGTACCCTGTGACTTAACAAAGATTTTATTATGTTATGTTATGGTATATAATTTGTATTTTTATAGGAAAATATCCCACAATCATCATAGCATGACGATTGCTACAAATGTTGCTCTATCAAATTTAACAGGTTCATCGTCTGGTTCGATTACTTCATCGTCATCATCAACAATGAGTGCTGATTCTATTGAAATTATAACAGCAGCTACGGGTACCACTGTCATTGGCTTAGGCACTAGTGGCACTCTTACTGGTGGCAATGTTAGCGGTGGCGTTGTTATTGGTAATAACGCAAATGTGGGCATTGGGGTCCATCACCATGCTACAAATACTAATTCAATTAGTGTAACTCCGATCGGTCACAGTCACGGCAACGTCCAATTACAGGTTACGGGCAATACCATAAATAATACGACAGTGGTGTCATCATCAGCTAGCGCTGTTAATACTTTGCCAAGTACATCAATTGCACCAGGTGCAAATATAACCTTAAATGAAAATGGCTTAATTGTGGAGCAGACCAATGATAACGAATGGTCATATGATCCAAATGAACCACGTTATTGTACATGCAATCAAGTATCATATGGCGATATGGTTGCCTGTGACAATGACGCGTGTCCCTATGAATGGTTTCATTATCCATGTGTTGGCATAACACAGCCACCAAAGGGTAAATGGTACTGCCCCAAGTGCACCACATCAATGAGGCGTCGTGCAAATCGGAAAAACTAGTATTATGCCCATAATCCTAAAAAATCACATGGACATACACATCACAATTGTAAATGACAAGACACACAACATCATTAATTATACACTACACAGGAGGATTGAATGGCTCATGTTTCCATTTATCCATTGGTCAGTCTATCCTTCTATTTTCTATCTAATCCAAACGTATGTACGTAGATACATATACTTATATATAATGTCAATATATCTGTATATGTATATACTAAATTCTTGGTTTTCCAGTGTGTGTGTAGCAATTTTTTTTTTTAGGAATTAATATAACATTGTCTCCATATATTTATTGATAATATTCTTTAAATTTATTCAAAGAAAATATGACAAGTCTATTTTTAAGATGTCTTCTACTATTAATAAGTATGCAAAAAAATTGTAAATGTAAATATATCGTAATTATGTATATAAGCTTATTATATGTGTATCAATTGAATTAATGTTTTGTCTTTTTAAATAAATAAATCAACTAATAATACATTTAAGTTTGGTTATTACATACATATTATTATTATTACTGTTGGTAATATGCTCGAGTTGGTAATAATGTTGATTAGGTAGCAACATAAGTATGTGCATAGATGACACAGAAAATGATTAGATCAAATGAAAACTATTGTGCCTGCAGCTAGAACAACATTTTATGGATGAAAATCTTCTGATCTGAAGAAATGAGAAATAGTTTGTCAATAGATAGTAGAAGTTTGTTTCAAACAACTTCAATATTAAAGCAAGGAAATAGTTTCGAACGAATATTGAAAGGATCCACTATACTCCAATGCACATACCTCTGGATGAACCTGGATCGGAGGCATAAGGCACTTCTAAAGTTTCTATGCTATAGTTATTCTGTACAGCAATTTCTTACCGCTACCGTAAGAATCATTAGAAGTACCCGCGCACATGAACAAACAAATACTCTTTATCTTTAGGGAATCCTGTTATTATTTATATTTATGAAATCTTCCATTATAGTATACTTAATTGCACTATTGACACTAAGTGTGTGGCAAAGAACTACTACATTTGTATTTATGTACATTATGCATACATTTATATAGATATTATATATAGAGATACTCTTACGTATATATAGAACATTAATTATGATAGATAACCTTATAAACTAGTGTTCTTTATGTCGCCTGTATTTGCTTTTGATGCGTGCGACTCGGCTCAATTTTCTAAGGAACTATTTCTGAGAGCCTCATAGCGTTCCACTAATTCCTTCCATGGATCCTCGAGCATTGATTTGTGGAAATATACCTTAAAAACGTCGCGGTTTCCATTTTCCTTACCTGGATATTGTGTTGGTTGCTGACCTGGACTTTGTGTTGGTTGCTGATGTTGTCGTCCATTGTAGCCTTGTGGTGTGTATTGCAATCTTCGCTGGGAACCACCTCTATTGTATTGTGGTGGACGTCTACTGTAACTGCCATTTCCACCGGAGTAATCTCTACCATTTGGTTGCCTGTTGCGACGTTGTTGAAATTCTCCTCTCATTTGATTGCCACCGCCACTCGCGCCACCACTGCCACCACTGCTACCACCATTCATGCCGCCACCGCTACCTCCAATCGAGCCACCACCTCTACCACCAGTCGAACCGCCACCTCTACCGCCAATCGAGCCGCCACCTCTACCTCCACTCGAAATGCCAACGGGACTGCCCCTCAAGTAACCAATCAAGCCGCCACCACCCCGACCAACACCACTATTAACACCACCACGGAACGGGGCCGGATACTGTGGCGTATTCATGCCACCCAAATGCAATGGTATGAAGTCCGTTGATTGCGATGGGTAAATCGGTGCAATTGGTTGCGAATATGGTGTAATTTTAAGTTTATCTTTTTGTGGATACATTTTTTCTTTACTTCAACTGGTACAAACGCAAATGCAAACCGGTGCTGCGAAATGTTAGGATGATGAATAAGTGCTGAACAGCGCTTTAACAATAAATATATTGTTGATATTTACCACTCCAGTGTACTGCGCTTAATTCAATTTTATCAAATGTTTCTGTTCAAAAATAATATTTATTATTATCATTAGAGTATCATAAATACAACAAAACAACAGTGTTGAAAATTACATCGAAATACTACAAAAACAAAACAAAAAAAAGTGGTGAACAACGTTAAAAGATCAATAGGTAATCGATCAGCTGATCATACACATTTAATGGAAACAAAACAAAAAACTAGTGAATAACGATAAATGATCGATCAGCTGATCCTATACATTTAATAAAAATCGATTTATTTTACTCATTTAAAAAAACTCGTTGGGTTTTGAATTTATCTATAATGATGTAATGATCAACAGTCGACGGTCGACGCTATTAATAACATTGGAATTCCATAAATTATCTTATTCAATAAGCTCCAATGAGCACAACTAATAAAAATATGTAAATTGAAATAAATAAAACAAAATAAATTAAATTCTTTATAGAAAATCAGTCAATTTTAATCTCTTCAATATAATTCGATAATCCAGGATTGTGTGAAAGTCTCAATGACTGATGTTTTCCGGATGGATATATTCATGACATCATGAATGGAACAGAGGCTGATAGAAGGAAAAAAAAAATCAACATAATAAGTATTATTTGTCAATTGAGCAATAAATCTTTAAATCTTCTCTATTGTTTCTACATCTGTTCTGCGGTACTATAAAGAAAACCGCATGGTACTTTATACCACATGAACCAATGAGTTTAAGTACCATGTATTTAGCCATTTACCCGCATTTCTACAAGAAGCTTAAGTGTTTCCTATATAAGTGTCACAATTTGCTGTTATCAATAGGTGAGACAGGGAGACAGAGTGGTAAAATTTATGGTATATATAACAATTACATTACTTATACTAATCAAGATTATACATAACTTGTACTTCATCATGAGATAGACATTTTTTATTTATACTTAAATTCTTAAAACAATAAATAACAAATTCAAATTCAAATCGTTCATTACATGCCTATTTAAGAAAAGTGGGAGTTTCATGTTCATTCATTGTACATTTGATGTATACCGTAAACATGATGATGGATACTCAACAACATGATGACAACCCTTTCAGTGTCAAGCAACTCTTTAAAAATACAGGAAGTGATTTTTCCTTATTTCATTTACCACTAAAGTAAAAATTACATTGAGACTAAAAATTTAAAGATTGAGAATAAAAATACAAAAAAAAACAAAAATTCCTAAATTAATTCCGATTGTGATTGTGACGGTCACCAGATATTATAATTGTTGCCATTAAGGTAGTAGATACAATATAATTTCAATGACATACATATGTTTACAATTCAATATAATACGTTATTAGCAATAATACGGAATAGAGGTGTCTAAAAAGTGGATAGTGAATTAATCTACATGCAAACATATTAATTAAAAAACTGTGTTTTGTGTTTTATTCAGTTTGCGAGTTATTGATATTCAATAAAAATGGCTTCACGCAAAAATAAGCGGACACCAAATCCAGGCGCTCCAGCACCGAATCCTGGTGCTTCAACAACAAATCGAGGAGCTCCAATACCAAATCGAGGTGCTTCAATACCGATGCCATTGGAAGACATGCTTTTATTCCAGTCAAGTCAATCTTTGGATTATTGTCGAAAAGTATTGCAAAGGTTTTTATCCATAGATTTTGCCATAGACCTTTGGCCATTCTATAATAAATTAAAAGTTCCAGTTAGAAATCAACAACTTGCCGACGATGTCATCCAGAAGCCCATGTGTTTTGCAGTTATACAAAATAAAATGCAATCGAACAGATACCGCAGCGGAAACGAATTCGCAAGCGATATGCGTACAATAATCAACAACGCCATAGATTATTTCCCTTTTGGTCATTTCATTCAATCATTTGTACTCCATTCGGCTGAAATAATGGAAGTCTATTTGTCCCAGATACCATATGCCAATCAAATTATGCCTAAAAGATTCTATCAGCCCATTTTATCTCCAGTCAACGAAATTGATTCTGATACAGAAACTTTCATAGATACGTTTTCTGATCTAAAAAGAATAGAAATGTGGTGCTGGGTCTTTCGGAATGATGTATATAACAATAATTACCAAAACGGCAGATCTTTTATTGATATTGATAATGGGAGCGAAATAATGAAACAACTTTTAAGGAAGTGCAACACATTAGATGAAAAATCAACACAATTGTCAACCTCAACACAACAACGACTACCACCAACAATGGCATCACCTAAAATGCCATTACTATCATCTTCATATTTATCAATTTCAAGGACAGCAAAGAAACAAAAGTTAATTTTACCATTATCAAAGACACCATCATCAACAGCAGAACCTTATAAATCATTGCAAATACCACCATCATCCGTACTACCAACATTTATGCGAGCATCATCTATGTCACCAACTTTTATGCGTGCACAATATATGCAACCACCATCTATACGAGCACAATCTATGCAACCGCCGCCTAGGCCACCATCATCTATGCCACCAATATTTTTGCGAGCGCCATCTATGCGATCGTCGTCTAGGCCACCACCATCTAGGCGACCAACATCTATGCGAGCACCATCTAGGCGACCAACATCTATGCCAGCATCATCTATGTCAACACCATCTATGCAACCACCATCTATGCCAGCACCATCTATGCCACCAACATTTATGCGAGCATCATCTCTGCCACCAACACTTATGCGACCACCATCTATGCCAGCACCTTCTATGATAGCAACATCTTTACCAGCACAATTTATCCAACCACCATCTATGCCAGCACAATTTATGCCACCACCATCTATGCCACCAACTTTTATGCGAGCACCATCTATGCCACCAACATTTATCCAACCACCATCTATGCCAGCACCATCTATGATAGCAACATCTATACCAGCACCATCTATTATAGCACCATCTATGCCAGCACCATCTATGCCAGCACCATCTATGCTAGCCCCATTTAGGCCACCACCAAATATGCCAACACAATATGTACAACCACTATTTATGCCTATACAAAGCTCAGTAAGGCAACCAATGCTAAATGCAGCATTATTGACATCATCAACAGTGACACCTCAAATACTGGTACCGTCATCACTACAACTACCAACATTAGTACCACCATCAACTATGGCATCTTCATCAAACACAACACCAAAAAAAGAAAACAACAAGAAAAAACGACACATGTCAACATCAAGCTCAAGCTCAAATTCGAGTAGTAGTTCATCAAGCAGTTTAAGTTGTCTTTCCAACTGTTCAAAATGACGAAAATGCCGAAATTGTCAAGATTCTTCAAGTAGTTTATAAAGTTCCAGATCATCCTCAGATAGAAATTAAAGCAAATCTAAGACTCAAAAACGCAAAAAAATGTCATGTAAGCATTTCGTAAAATACTAGTATAAAATTCAATTAAATTTTCTTTAATTTAGATACACAAATTTAGTATAAATTGGTTCGACTGGAAGAGACAACGGAGTTCACTGGATACAATGGACATAATCATTCAATGAAACATCTAGTTATGTCCAAAGATATGTTAATAAGTCAAGTCAAATATTCTAAGAATATTCTAAGAGTATCAAACTAAAATAATAAAAATTAATATGTAGTAATAATAGTTTGGTTATCTAAAAAGGCCTATCAGTCTATCAATGTACGATATATATACTATACTCGTATATATGTATTATTGTATAAATCTCATTTCCCATACAACAATCTTTACTGATAAAATGATTTCCTTTGGAAATATACTTGTAATACATGTAAAAAACTTAAAAAACATAATGCTTTAAATTGATTAAATTGAAGACACTTCGTTCTCTCACTTTGACTTGTAATTCTGTTAAGTAACTTATTCTACTATTTAATCTAAATTTAACAATCTAATGTTCAAATTTGTAAAATTAATTAAATAAAACAACATAATTTACGAGTATGTGAAGTGTATAGAACCTTTTTTTTTTTTTAATTTTTTGATTACTCTTTCCATAGACTGGATAAAAAACATGATGATCTCTTCTTATAGTCTTTATGCAGTGAATAGTAGTATTATAAGTTTGTCATGAAGTTTGTAATATGTACATAGAAGGAGATATCGGAGACTCCATAAAGTATATTTTTTGATCGGTGCGAAGAGATGAGTTGATCTGGCCTTGTTTGTATGTCCGTCTATCCGTCTGTATTTATCCAAACTTGTCCCTCAGTTTTTGAGCTGAAATCTTGCATTGAGTTTTATTTTCACCATACTCAGTACATTTGTCGGAATCAGCGGAATTGGGTAACAAGTGGGGGGAGGGGTGGTGGGATTACCCCCATACAAATCCAGATCCGAATTCATGTTCTTATCAGGAAAACTTTTTTGTTTTTTGTATTGGACCCTATAAGTGTTTGACTCATATCCATGAACCATACAAATTTCAAGACTCTCGGACCCCTAGGAAGGGCTTGATGAGTATTACAACTTCGGCATAGCCAAAGTTAATCTTCTTTTTACTGTTTTTTTTAACAAAATCATTAACTTTTGGAAAGATTAAAGAAAGAATTTAAAATTTTTATATTAAAGATTTTAGTCACAGATATTTGTAGACATAAAGATAGAAGCCCTCACTACTTAGTTAGTGGGTTTTTTTATTTAAGCGCCAACGCCTTTCAATAACGCAAAAGCAACAAAGCAATACAATATAGTATTTAACGCGTTAACGATGGCAAGTGAGTTAAACTACCATATTATCCAGGACTCTTGCTCTTCAGTACAGAGGTAAGACTATTCAAGGGACCAAAATATTATTGGATTGCAAACTGCAGTTATATTTAACTAAATTAAATAATTTTATTTATTTATTTATGTATATAGAACTAAGATTATAATTAAAAATTATAATTTAGTTATTAATATGAGCAATAGCGATAAAGGCCTTCAGCTCAAAGGGACAGATATGATTAGGATTGGAGGAAATTAGAAAAGTGCAGGAGCAACCTTAAGCGGGAATTTTTAATATAATTATACTCTTCACGATAGTGAATAGTATTATAAATTTGTCATGAAGTTTGTAACACACAGAAGGAGACATCGCAGATCCTATAAAGTATATATATTTGTGATCAGCTCGATGAGACGAGTTGATTTAGCCATGTCCGTCTGTCCGTCTGTTCGCACTCCTAGTCCTTCAGTTTTTGAGCTAGAGAGCTGAAATTTTGCACAACGCTTTCTTTTTACAAAACGCCGGTCAAGTTCGTGAATCAGCCGAATCGGACCACTAGGGGGGTACCTCACATACAAACCACCTTTTAAATTAATGTTCTTATTAGAAAATCTTTTTTGTTTTTTTTCTTATTGAACTGAAATTTGGACACTCTGACCCATATCCATCATGAAAATGTCAAGACCCTCGGACTACTAGGAGGGGTATTCCCCATACAAGGTGATCCAAATGAAAGTTGTTATTAGAAAAACTTTTTTGTTTTTTGGACACTTATAAATCACACAACCTTATAAATTTCCAGACCCTCGGACCACTCGCTGGGGCGTGAAGAGTATTGCAACTTCGGCATAGCCAAAGTAAGTCTTTTTTAAGGTTCTGTTTCCATAGGGAGCTAACGGGGCCCTATTACTAAGCTTACTATGTCCGTCCGTCCGTCTCCTGCTCTATCTCCGTAATAGTTAGAGAGTTGAAATTTTCACAGAGTGTGTAATTGAATTGAAATTTATTGAATATGAAACAATCAAAGCAATCAAATTATAAATCAAATATATATAGATCCTAGTATCCTATGAATAAAACATATAATTTACTAATTCAGACTAATAATGTCTACATCACGTCAAGCAACAGGGCGAATAACAAGATCAAGAGCTCGCGAAATGGCGAAAATTAATTTGGATGATCAATCACAATCGCCATCATCTCCACCACGTCAAGCAACAGGGCGAATAACAAGATCAAGAGCTCGCGCAATGGCGGAAATTAATCTGGATGATCAATCACAATCGCCACCATCTCCACCACGAACACCAACACCACAACCACCACCGCCATCGCCACCACGACCACGATGTCGACCACCACGTCGAACACCACCACCACCACACCCACCACCACCACCACCATCAACCATAGTCGTACAACGTAGTTTTTCTAACGACTTGTTGCGAATAAGACGCTTAAAAAAGGAGTTTGAAGAAATGCAAGTGAATCCACCACAGTACTGCACAGCCCAGCTCCTTGAAGACAATTTTTTCAAGTGGGATGCCACTATCACTGGACCGCAGGGTTCGCCCTATGAAAACGGTGTTTTCAAGTTGCGTTTACTTTTTCCGCCAACATATCCACCTAACGTACAATTTATGACGAAAATATACCACTGTAATGTTAGCAAAGATGGACTAATATGCCTAGACATTTTGCAATCCGAATGGGCGCCAGCGCTTAATGTGCCATCATAGCTGATTTCCATAATATCGTTACTTAGGGATCCCAATCCGTATCATCCATTGGAACCGAGTATCGCCTGGCAATACAGAACCAACCAACCAATTATATGCCATCGAGCCAAGGAGACAGAATAACTAGATAAAAAACCATAAAACCAAAAAGAGTTCTTTAATTTGTTGTATAATAGTTTATCCCACTCACAAGGATTATTAACATGTTCATAAATCTTAAATACGAGTATTACTGTTTAATCAAAATTATTTTGTATTCAAATTCAATGCTGTAATTAAAACACAAACACTTCCATGCATCCATTCAATAATTTGTTTTATTTGAATTTATTATGTACAACAATAGTATTGTAAACAGTAGAGATATTTTATTTCTTGTGCCAGTGCCAGTGCCACTTTGGTGGTTCGTCATCATATTCATCAATATTAACTAATATGTACTAATATTATTATAATTTTCTTCGTCATCATCATCATCATCACAATTCTTTTCTACAATTACAATTATAGATCTACAATAGTTGGTTTTGTTTTGCAAACAAACTTATCTGTCTAAAATAAAGTACTATAAGTATATGTACCATAGTACGAGTATAGAATAGTACAAGAGAATCTCTCCAATCCGAATCCTTCTGGTTCATATATCTCTGGTTTTTTTTTTTGTTTTCTTATAAATGATATTTTTATTTGTTGTTTGGTTGAAGTTTTCCTAATATTTTATGTGTAACATTTGTATACTTGAATAAGTTTCAAAGTATGTCATCGTTCAACTTATGAATATTCACAATACAAAATACCGACAAGTAAGTATTCGGTGCCTATTGTCGGCAGAGTTCATCCATCTGGTTTTTGGACTTTTCAAAAAAAGGATTAAACATTAGTATAAAAAAAACAATTGATTAACACCAGGGCTAGATGTACGTCGGGGGCAACCGGGCAGGAGCCCCTGGCCCCCACAAATTGAGGGTTTCCACAAACCCTCATTTGGTTTTTATTTTCTCGTCACTCAGAAAAGTAATAAAGTTTTTTAAAATTTGACTCATCACTCAGAAAAGTAGGGCCTCCACCGTCTTTTTGAATCCAAGGAATATGAGAAATTTATTGTGATGCTTAATTGCGAATGTAATTATCTTACGGTATCATCGAATCTCTATGAGTATAAGTATGCATTTATCAAGCATCACTGATTACTGTTCCCTGCTTCTTGGAGATTAACGAACATATTTATAGAAGACAACATTATAAGTACATGTTATGCTGAAAATCTTTAAGCGGCAAGATTAAAGGCCCAGAAAAATGCTTTAGTTATAATGCAGACAGGTCATATTCCTTCTGTCTTTCTATTTTATTTCTTCATTTCTACGACACCATCAAAGAGAAGAAGAGTAAACATGAAATAGTGTTGAGTGGATCATGCGTCTAATGGGCCGGAGGTGAACTGTGCTGTTTCTTAATTATATCAATCTGAGCTACCAATACAAGACAGACCAGGCCTCAATGTAAGTAAAAATAAATTTACATACTTACGTTTAACATCTTTATAAAAGATTTGTCTCTTCCTTATGTAGGAGGTGGTTGCATGTATCAATTAACACAGCAACAATACCAATAACAACCGCTCCATCATCTTGAAACCATTCAAATGCCAATTTATGATCGAAAATCAACGTCAATCTGGTGGCACTTTTGTTACGAATCAAGTCGGCTTCCTGCCACCACTTGTAACAACCAAATACAAGGCAATTTATCGCCACGTTATATTCATTCATTCACTCTATTGAATTCCAAACACAGGCGATTTGTAAAATATCACATCGCTACCAATTACAATAAATATTACACTATTCGCCTGATCCGCTCATTATTAATTTCAATGAACTTGGACCGATACCTTGCAATCGCTGTAAACCACCCGACACCAGCAATTTGTCGATGTGGCTCATATGCAAAGTAACAACAGAAGAGAAATAGAGAAACTAAACTAAAAGTTTTTTGTAGAGAAATGTTTTTTATACTCTTCACGTTAGTGAATAGTATTATAAGTTTGTCATAAAGATTGTAACACACAGAAGGAGATGTGGGAGACCACATAAAGTATATATATTTGTGATCAACTCGATAAGACGAGTTGATTTAGCCATGTCTGTCTGTTCGCACTCCTAGTCCTTAAGTTTTTGAGCTGGAGAGCTAAAATTTACATCGGTTTCTTTTTACCAAACGCCGATCAAGTTCGTGAATCAGCCGAATCGGACCACTAGGGGGGTACCTCCCATACAAACCGGGATCCAAATGAAAGTTCTTATTAGAAAAAACTTTTTTGTTTTTTGTACTATCGACTTAAAATTTTGACACTATAAGTGTCTGACCCATAGCCACCAACCTTATAAAATTCAAGACCCCCGGACCACTAGCTGGGGCGGGAAAAGTATTACAACTTCGGCATAGCCAAAGTTAGTCTTTTTTAGGGTTCCTATTACTAATCTTACACTGTCCGTCCGTCCGTCTCCTGCGCTATCTCATGAATCGTAGTAGGTAGAGAGTTGAAATTTTCACAGAGTGTGTAATTCACTTGTGTGTAGAACGACAAATACTAAAAATACACATTTTTAGAAGCATTGTTCTTTAATTTAACCTTTTGTTTAACAATGTTTTTGGTTTTGTAGTATACTTTGAAGCTGTTAATTGTACTATACTTTTAGGCTGTGAAATATGCACATAATTTAATATTTTAATCAAAAAATCTTGTACGACGGTATGGACCCCTCCGTGTGCGAGTTCGACTCACACTTGGCTGATTTTTTATATTTATATATTATTATATTTCTACCAGACTATGATAAATTAACTAAATTAAAATAATTACTTCCCTAGAACTGCACTATGTGCATTTAGTAATTGGGAACTACAATTATTTTTAATTAGTTTTTAGAGGTCAAAGACCTGTATCAGCACTATGTGCTTTAATGAGTTTCAAATTAATACTAATTATCATTGTCAATCTTTACCTACTTAGCTCACGAAATTAAAATCAAGCGAAAGCGTTTGATGTTCGATGAGCGGTCATGAATAACGGCTACTCATTTATTACTAAAACCGTATGCCGCTACAACCGTTAACCTATAGGAGTTGTTAATGCCCTGCAGCATTTTGGAATGTTATGTTAACTTACATAACAATTTTAGATGAGAATACATATTTTCTTGTTTCATCCTTTTTAGAGATCGATTTTTATACTCTTCACGTAGTGTATGCATGCAAACTAGTACCTTAGTTTTTGAGCTAGAGTGCTGTAAATTTCATCTTCTTATTAACTGAAACTGAAATGTGGACAAAATAAGTTTCTGACCCATATCCAACAACCTTCTAAATTTTAAGAATTTCGTACTACTATAAGAGGCGTGAAGAGTATTACAACTTCGGCATAGCCAAAGTTAGCCTTTTTTAGGATTCCGTACCCAAAGGGTGCTAACGGGACCCTATTACTAAGCTTCCGTCGTCCGTCCGTCCGTCTCACTCCGGCTCTATCTCATGAACCATAATAGGTAAAGAGTTGAAATTTTCATAGAGTGTGTAATTCAATTGTGTGTAGAGCAACAAATACTAAAAATAAAATAAAAGTTAAAAAAATCCGACAAACACTTTGCTGATTTTTTTTTTATATTTATATATATATTTATTGATTGAAACTTGAAAGGGCACCCACTTTCTTCATTGCCCGGGGCTCCCCACCCCTTAATATGACCCTGAAAATAACTCAAGAAATACAAGAAACTCATCTTCCCTGCATTGTGAGGATGGTTCAGCCTTTTTGCTTAGTTAGAAGCCCGTAGTGTGAAGTGAATGTCTTCCTCCACCTTGTATGAAGAATACAGAATTATGTGGTATTTAAGAGTTGGAAAGTGTCGACGATAAAAAGTAGACGATTGATTTCTTCTAATATCACTTTATAATATTGTTGGAACAAAAAGATTGTTATATTTGATTATACACATATAATAATAGATAATATTATTGTAAATATATGTATATATTTATTTAATAAGTGATTGATAGGAAACAATTAATTCACACAATCAACTTCATTTCAAGGATAAAAATCTAAGTATAAATTAAAGAAAATCATCTTATAATAAAATGTAAAGTAAATTATTTATGACAATTTGTTATGCTTGTTTCTTAATTAATTTTTAATTTTTTTATAATTAAATAAATGCGTAAAGCAAAAAGCTGATAAATTATATAAAACTAGTAATCTTTTTATATTATTTTATTTTTATTTTTTTTTTTCTCCGATCTTTTCAAAATGAAGTATGTAGGTAGTAAGTAGATATACAGTTTCTATACTAGCTAAACTTTATTTATTTGGTTTTAATTTTATACTTGCGTTTATTATTATAATCAATATTTCAAATCAACTTTTGTAGTACATATCTTAATTTTGGAAACAGGAAACTAAAATTCGGTTAATTATAATTATTTAAAATTTAGGTTACTATATATACGAGTATATAATGACTTCAAAAATAACCTAGTATGATCTTAATATTTTTAACTACCAGGCTACATGCCTTTATTTGAGCAATAAGTTAGTAAGTATTAAGTATATACAAGTTAAATTTAATTGGTGAAACCCCAAAACCCCCTCCTCCTGCGTATGCCCCTCACTCTAATTGTGCGATGGTGAATGCGAAATGTGAATAATTGAAAATTTTTGAAGTGAACCTTCTTTAGCGGCGCTGTCCAAAAATTTAGTGTAAAATTTCGAGTGAAAAAATGAAAATCGTCACGTTTTTTCGATTCAGTATCTCATGATAAGACGATGGAACATTGGCATTAACAAACAGAAATGTGGTAATGTGACGTACGCCTTACGGCCTGATGTTTGTCCTGCAGTCTTCATTGGCAACCAGCTGATGAAGCACCATTCCGGCTATAAATACCTGTGTATTTGGATTGGCGGCTAACATTCAAAACACATATTTCAGTCATCACGAAATCGATTGGGCAGAGAATTAGCAAATTGCGTTGGCTCCTAAACAGTAGGAATAAGTTATCCTTAAAAAATAAGGTTCTTATATATAAAGCAATAATTGCTCCTGTTTGTCAATACGGATTGCGGGTGTGCGGAATAGCAGCGAAATCAAATATTTCAAAGATCAGAGTACTGCAGGCCAAGACATTACGTATGATTTCAGGAGCTCCGTGCTTTATGCGAACAACGGATCTTGAGAACCATTTAAAAATTCCAAAAATTGGCGATGTGAGTAATCGTCAGGCCAAGAGGTATATGGAGCGGTTAAAAAATCATCCAACCCGACTAGCCAGGCGTCTCTTAAAACGACGCATAATGGGAGGAGTCAGAGTGGAGCGACGGTTGAGAAGATCTCATCCTGTCGACCTCTCTACTAGATTCTATTAATTAATTAATTGTTGTCTCCCACTTACTAATTATGTTAAAGTTGTATTGTAATTGTTATAAGTTTAATTTAAGTTGTTTTATAGAATAACAGAAAAATTAAATTATTAAAAAAAAAAAAAAATAATAATTAATGTCATGAACCGCACTAGGTAGAGACTTGATAACTAACCCCCCCCCCAAAAAAAAAAAAAAAGTTTTCTGCGTACGCCCCTGGATAGAACAGACCATGTTATTTGAATAACTTTCCTAGGAATACCTGGGAGTCCAGCCTCTGTTAGAATTCGTCAAAAGCACAAAGATAATATTTACGATTAAGGTAAAAGATGAACACAATTATGAAGTTCAGCAAAGGTTTAGTTAATGAAATGGGAATGTTACATAGAGAGTATTTCTTAAAAAATTGTAGGTGATTGTCGATTGTGTGTACTTCTTAAAATAATTATTCAGCAATTGAAAGAGTTTCACCTGAGAATTTTCTAAACCATACTCGTATGTTATATTTAGATAGAATTTCAAAAAAATTTATAAAGAGGAGAAAAGTTTAATGATAACATTTTTGCCATTTTTAAACATTTTGGATTGTAGGAAGCAAATGGGTGAATAGAAAAATATAAAAAAATAATAAATAATCTTTAAATTCATTTAGAAATGACCAACATAGCTACTTTTGGAAAAACTATAATAAGAGAGATAATGTATATACTTATGTATATTGGGTATATAAGAAAGTTTTAAAGGATTTTTTCTCGATTTTGAAGCTTTGTTGAGCAAAATTGGTACGCGGTATTTTATTGTAAGTATTGCTCATCGCTAGCTATGGCTTTTCCCCACTTTTCTGGCAAGGCATGAAATCCGTGCAAATAAAACTGTTCGTCTTTGGAGGCCAAGAAATCATCAAGCCAATATTTGATACTTTCAACTGAAGTGAAGCGTAATCCCATAAAGGCGTTCTGAATCGATCGGAACAAATGGTAGTCTCATGGTGCAAGTTCTGGAATATAAGGCAGGTGGGTTAGGACTTCCCAACATGTGGCTGAGCATCGTCATGGTAAAAGATTAATGGCTCATGTCTGGTGCCCATTCCGGCCGTTTTTCCACAATATCACGCTTCAATCAGTTGTTTTCTGTAGATCGTGTGATCATTTTTCAGAAGTTCGTAGTACACGATTCCCTTCTGGTCCCACCAAATGCAGAGCTTAACCGTGCTGCCATGGATGTTTGTATTTGGCATCAATGGTCCGGGTTCACCGCGCTTAACATACGCCGTCTTGCGTTTTGGATTGTCGTAATAAATCAATTTTTGTTTTTGCCGGTGACGATACGAAGCAAAAACGACATCCCTTTTTACCGTTAAAGTAGCATTTCAGAAGCTGTGACACACCGGTCGATATCTTTTGGTTTAAGCTCGTGAGGCACTCAGTTTCAACTCACTTAAACAAATTTTGTCGAACATTAATTGAAATACAACATGTAATTTAATTTTGTTTGTTTTTTGTATCATTATACATCCTCAGGAATGTTTTCCATCACTTTAACTCAATGTTGATTTTTGGTAGTGAGAGCTCTATCGATTTTTGAAATCATCACCATGGGTCATCATCTTGTTGGATAATCTTTTCATGTGTGGCATTCTACAAAGTCATTTGAGAAATGGTTAGGTGGGCTTATTTATTTATGACACTTTCTCTCCAGGGGGAAATACCTAATTGACATGCAAAATATCCCGAATTTGAGAATCGACTAGGCATTCATAATTTTTTATTCAGGCGTTTGCCTCCGAAAATATGTTAAAGTGTAAGTTATTTTTACTCTCCACTATAGTGTAACAGTTGTAAATTTCCAATTTTGCAACAAATGCATACTTGTAATAGTAAAACATTATAAGACCATTTGTATTAAGGAGTTCCTCTAATATTTTTTTTTAATTTATGCTGAACTAAAACTGTCATAACAACATTTTGATAAACAACTTTCCAAATGTTTTTGACTCTACTTCCACTCAATGATGGTGGTAGTGATGAAACGCATCATTGTAAATAATCTATTAATCTTGAGTTAAACAATATGTTAAAAAATAAACAGACAAAAAAAAAAATAAAATAAATAAATTGAAATGATGAAAAGAAAGACGTCAAAAAAACAATAACAATTAAAAATATATAAATATGAGAAACTATTATACTATTGTATTATGTTTTACTTTATTTTAATTTACAATACAATTGGATGAGTTTTAAACTCCGTTTGCATTATAATTTGTTTTTTTTTTTTATATTTTTTGATTTTTTCAATTCTTTTATCTATTTCGATTAATAATTTAATTTACATCTTTAATTATGAAAACAGGGGCGGCGGCAAACATCATAAATACTCATAAACATTTACACAAAATTTATAAAAGAAAATCTTGTAATAAAAAATTATTAAAAAAAAAAAAACAAAAAAAAAATAAATAAGATCGGTTCATCGAAACTTATGTACATATATTCATATGTATCTCTTACACTTCTTCGGTCATACAAAAATTTTGTATTCTTTGGGCAGTTTATATGACAATTTTTCAGATATGTGTATGTTTGATCATTTTATCATAATGCCTTTAGTTTTTTGTCCAACGAACTTATAGGGCAGAATTAAAGTGCTCAAACATAAATAAAAAAAAGGAAACCTAAGTTGCTTTTTGGATCCAGTTGTTGGAAAATTCAGACTCTGACATAATCTGTGTATGATGTCTGTGTATGATTACAAGAGGTGCTTGCATCAAAATTTCAACTCGGTATCTCAATAACTGAAAGACAAGTTTGAACAGAAACAAATGGACGAATGGATGGTTTGGACTAAGCTTAACTAAATCTTTTCTTATCATTTTTATTTTTATGCAGAGGTATGTATATCTACATTTATGTGTAAAACAAACATTACGACAAAATTATAATACCTATACTTGTATAGAAAAAGTATATTGTGTAGTGTGCAGGGTATATTGCTACAGTATTAAAAACTAATGTGCTTTTATTGTAAATGCAATATTTAAATTATTAATGATGATCTATAAAAATTATGTTCATAATATGGTGACCTGATTACAATAAATTAAATTAAATTTTAATATTGAAACAATAAACAAAATAAGAAAATATGCAATAGAAAACATAATCTTTAGTTCCACAAAATTTTTAAGATGACTCTCTCGCTGATCGATCTAAATATGTAGTACATAGTGCATACTATATAAATACTATATACATATGTATAAAAGTGAATGTATGTATATATGGAGCTTATGGACTCCGAAACATATTTACTGATTTTGATGAAATTTATAGGAAAATTCTAGCATAGTCTGGGGTATGTTTGAATAAAGTTTGGTGTAGATCGGACCAGTGGAAAAGGAATTGATCAAACAAATTTTGCATATAAACCTTAGAAACATATTTTGAAATCATCATCATCTTGTCAAACATATCAGATATACTACGAGTATTAGTAAGAATCTGTTTTTGAATTGTGAGTCATAACAAAATAAAATAGATATCATTCTTTCTATCATTCCCGTACAAATCCGATTTTGACGGGGAGTAGCGAAGCACGCCGGGATTGCTAGTATTGTATATAATATATTATATTACTATATTGCGATTGGTTGATACTAATATACTATTTTTGAATCTAGGATTTATTATCCGTACCTATGGTAATAGATGCGAATATGTTGTGGATTGCTTTTAACTTCAATATTCGGCCTTATCGGCTTAAAAGGCCCTACCAGTACCTACGCTACGGTATCGATCTCTGGATCACCATCTCTACTCAGCCCCCTGAAAGGATTGCTTATCTGCCTTAAAATATTACATATTCATTCTTTTTTATTTGTTACTAACAAGAGAATTTGAATGAAAAAAAAATCACATAGTAATTTTAATTTATCGGTGGATCACTCGACTGGAATAGGATATCCAGAGGATGGAAGATTCCAACGATCAGGAAGGAAATAGTCAGGCACAGCATCAGACACATCGATATACGATTGAAGGACCATAATAATCAATTGACAATCAATCTACTGGATAACAGCAAACACAAGCGTCATCTGATAAAGGCAACATCATCTTGATCTTCTATGCCGCTTTCCATTCTCAGTGAATGACCGATTTTTACTATGGCGCACCGAAAACCCTTCACAGAAATTTGGGTTGAAACATCTGTTGAATTTCCAGATGTTTTTGTTCGAAACAGAGCCCCAAAGCTGTATACCGTAGTTCCATACCGGCTTCAGTATGGTCTTATACAGCAACATCCTGTTACGTAGATTGAGCTTTAATTTTGGAATAAAAAGTCAATTCATTCTTCGAACTTCAGATCCATGTTTTTTTCTGGTATTAATGTAAGGTTACTAGGTGAGACGCCTGTCAGCGGTCAGGCTCAGATACTTTATGGTGACACATATTGAAATGATATCCCCGTTTATGACTTCTGAAGAACATGGCATATGGTTTAACAATAATGTAATGTGTGTGGACTTCCTCATCCACTGGTGAATGAAGAATAGTTGCTTCTGAAGTAGGGCGAATACTGCAGCCGTGACATCGCCACTAATCAGTAGGCCAGTGTTGAAAAGAGTTTTTTTATTATCCCAATTATAAAAATTGATTGATTTTTCTTTTCTAATATCCATTTAAGCCATATGATTAATTGGTAAACTTTGAATGAATTAAATTAATTGTGTGGAACACAGACTGCATAATTTTAGTTATGATATTTGAATAACTCTAAAATTGGCAGAAATTAGTTTGCATTGAAACAAAAAGACGGATGCTAAATATATATATTTCCAAATAATAAATACCTAATCAAGTCTTTAATGCCCCCTTTATATTATATTGTATTACAAGCATTACGACAAAGTGATAATACAAATATTAGACAATATCATTTTTTCTTTGTTGTATTTTCTCTGTTTTAATCAAACTCATTGAATTATTGTATTATACTCGGATATATCATATCATACCATACCATCACATCATTGGAATGACATAATTCTGCAATATTTTATTGAATGAAACCCAACAAATTGGGCAGGAAATCAAAATAAAAAAAAAACTAACAATAAAAAACAAAAGTTAAAAAAAAAAAAAAATATCACACAAAAATTAAAAGAAAACAAGTTTTTACAATTAGATAGATATAGTAGTAGATAGATAGATACACGTAGTCATATGTTGCAATAGAAACGATTTTTTATTTTTTCATGGGCGAGGCAACCAGTGTGTATGCGTGTGAGTGTGTGTGGTAGCCGAGATGCAATGCGTCAAGAGATTACAATAATTACAATTCATCCGTTGGTCGTTAAAAATTATTTATCGAAAATTTTAATGGTCCGAAAAATATTGTATTGACAGCAACGAATAAAATACTAGATTTTAGTGAGATTTTAAATAAATACGAGTAAATGCAAATGCAAATCAAAATTAAAATAGATTATATATTCTAACTTTAAGTAGATTAGATTAGGGAAAGGGCGGAAACTATTCACTCTGTCATTGCAACCTCAATTGGGCCCATAATTACAGTTCCTCCGAGATTCTAGAATTCAAAGATTTTCTTCGAAAGGAAATCTGCAATTTCAGTTGTTTCTATTTACTGGCTATCAAGATATCGGAAACGGTTCCAAATTAAGCCATGGCATACCAAATGCTCTGCTGTCTTCACACTTCTTCATTACATAATTTAAATTGGTCATTTCGACTGATCTGCATATGATATGATATAAATGTTTCATGACTATGCAATATGCTGTTAAGAAGACATAGACTATACGGGTTCCTTTCCGAGATAATCATAGTAATTCTTATTTTTCTTTTCCCCAAAAAAGCTTCTGTTAAGTACTTAGGCATGTTTCTGGATATACACTTATGGCATTCAGCTCTGGGGACTTGCAGCAAAGTCCAAAATTAACAGAGTCCTGGCCATGCAGAACAAAGCTCTTCTTAACATAACGGGTGCCCCCTGACATGTCAAGAGAATGTCAATACATCATGACCTAGGAATCCTAACAGTTAATGAGTAAATTAATCGTCATACCAGTCGATATAATGACGCTTTGAATGCACATACCTATCCTCTAGCTTCGGCCCTCACAAAAAATGACTGACCTAGAAAGTTAAAAAGGCTCCACCCTTTCGACCTACTACATAGAAGTAATAATTAGAATTAATTAATTAATTGTTAACTTAATTTATATTCACTGTCAATGTATCAAAACTATCCCTTATAATCGTTCTACTAATATTTAATTGTAATTAAAATTAAATAATCTAAAAGAAAAAAATTCTTTTCTTTTGTGAGTACTGGATGGGTATGAAGGCTTTTGCTTTAATCATCACATCTTTTGAATTTTATTTTTATGGAACTCCAAGGCAGGCGGCAGAATGGATTTGATCCAATAACGATATCTTTGTCCCAAAGATACACATTATGCCTAGGTATCCAAATAAGATTTATAACATCAGTGTCTTGTCTGCTGCTACTCTTGCTAGTCATATTAAGCAATCCAAGAAAAACTTCGGTTTGATCTCGAAAGCGTTAAGTGCTTGTAGAGCAACGTTGCTATCAGAGTGAATATATGTATGTCTGCCTATTAACAGTAGCAACTGTAATTCTTTTCTATTACATGGACTTCAGCCTGAAAAACTGAGCTCCCTTGGCCTATAGTGGTGACTTTAAAATTTCGTTGGAAGTTATATTTAGTCGCTTAGGATGAAGTTGGTTTTACTCAATTTGAGCTTATCTCTGATTTGTAACTTTGAGTAAACCCCTGCCTAGGAGGCTCTAGGCTTGTAAGAAAAAATAAGTCAAGGTCAATTGTTGTCAAAGCATATTACCCAATGCGCTTAATTCCATTATTTTTATCATAATGATTATCATTCTTATTTAGGACAATGTATCGAAGTATTCAATTGCCTCTGGGCGTCGCATCTACGCCTCTCGTCCATACCATTATGCGTCGTCGCTACTATAAAGATTATCTATTGCTTTTTGTTTCATTGTTTCTATTATAATTATTATAATTATCAGTTCCGTTAATGCATTTAGAAGTTCAAAAGCACCAATTTCTATATTACTCGTATATGTCTAGTGATGCACGGATTTGTGCCATAGATTAAGACCCAGAAGGAAATTATTTCTAAAAGCCAATTTATCTTTCTTCTTTACTTCTTTCTTTTTATTTCAGTAATCAAATTGTTTGAGGAAGATGCGGGATTAGCCCATGTTCCCTAGTCTGATAATAGAACTGCTACCCTGTGATTGCGCTATTCTGGTCGTTCGGACCTACCGTGTTTTCGCAATCCGATTGCTGCAACTCAGACGCCCGATGTATCTGCTATTTGTTTGTGTTCAGACGCTACTTCCTGCCTTAGACTGTGGAATGTTTTTAAATTCGGTGCTCACCTTCAAATGCCGGTATTGCTCTCAGACAATCCTTGAGGAAGAGCTTTAAACATAACCTTCTGCGATCAAAATATTGGAGCGTTTAGCATTTGGGGTATGTCTAAGGTTAAGATTAAAGATTTTGACCCGTTCAGTACACTTACGTGATGAGATCTTGTTGTTGATTCTTCTTCTGCATATAACCTGAAAGATGCCCAATTGCCAAAACTGTTCCTCCTTCTCACCTTAGCAGCACTTGCAAAAGTCATTGAAAGTTATTTCTATTCATCTAAAATTTCTATTGACCTTCTACCTTATCTTAGGTATTTAGTAAATTTTTATAGTGTCGTCTTATCAGTCGGTGAATAGGGTTTGAGGGGACAAGCTTTCTTGGCAGTCTGTTGACATGGTGCCTCAACCTGTCATTGTATCGACTTGAGTAGTCTTCAACGTTTAAATCATGGTGTAAGCGGCTGTTTCTTGCGTACCATGGATATCCGGTGATTTTGCGTAGTGCATAATTTTGTAATCTTTGCACTTTCAGTCTATGTGACTTGGCTGCCGTTCCTTATACCAGAATGCCATACCTCCAGATCGGCGCGACCACTTAGGAGTACACTGACCTCTTGTTTGGTAGAGACAGGCGACTTCTGCTACATATTAGGCAGTGGAGACGACGCAGTATGCTCCTACAGGTCGCTACCGTGACCTGTATGTTTTTTCGGAATGTGAGTCGCCTGTCCAGTATTATTCCCACGAATTTTGTCTCCGATTTCGTTTCCAGATTTACTCCATTGAGAACGATGGGTAGAGGGAGTCATCTTCTAAGGATGAAGCAAATGTTTACGCTTTTGCTTGGGTTGAGCTGGACGTTCCACCTCTGAGCCCAAACTAACAGATTGTCTAGGAAATTCTGTAGGACCCAGGTGCTCGTTGTACAGCATGCGTTGCTGATCATAAAGCACACATCATCAACATAAGATGCCATAAGCAAGGACCTGGGTGGAATTCCCAGTGCTTCAGCATCAAACACAGGAATGTGTGGGCATATAGGAAGGGTCCAAGCACGCTTCCTTAAGGGATACATTGTGAATTAAATAAAATGTCTATATACGAGTAGCAAAAGCTTACAGATCGACATGAGCATTGATATGCATAATATTGTCCCATTTATTATTATTATCGGTGGGTACTTATAATGAGTTGAGCTTGAATTATTTAATTGAGCTGCCTTATTTTTTTTTTTTTTTTGGTAACATTTTTCATAATTTCCATTCCACGGTATATTGAATGTCATCGGAGTCTTCGTTGTCTTCGTTGTCGTCGTCGTCTGGGTGTCTGTCTGCCTCATATTTGGCAGGTTTATTTATTTATTTATTTTTTTTTTTTTTGTTTTTTGGAAAACTCACTTTCAGTTTCTTCTTCTTCTTCTGCTACTTCTCTACCTTCTAATAACTCAATTAAAAATCTGAATTTTATGAGCTTGATGAGCGATTATGTTGCATGGCAACGAGTGCGGTCCCAAACAACAAAATTGAACTCAACTCAACTCCACTCCACTCATCTCAAATCGAATCGAATCGAATCTTAAGTCGATTGAAGATAAAAAGTAATGCTTGTGAATGAGGTTGCGCATAAGTTTAGTTTGTTGTTGTCTTGGTTTTATTTGTATTTTTTTATTATTAATATTTGATATCCAATGAATTAATGAATGACTGAATGAACGAGCGCATCTTACTTTGCTTGGATAAAAAAGTGAAGTGCGGAACTTTGGGGGCATAGTTAGTTACTTTGTTAGTGGGTCAGGTCAGACAATCGAATTAACTCGCGAATTGTCAAAAGGTAGCAACAACATCAATAACAGAGCATCAACGACAACAACAACAACAACTTGTTATTCATCAAACAAAAACAAATTTGGCGTCTTCAAAATTATATTTTTTTTTTTATTTGCTTTAGTTTAATTTGAATGCTCGTATAAAACCATCGAATAGGTCAGTTTAGGCCATCATTGATAGTTGGACAACGAGAGGGCTTAAACGCAACCAACGCAGCAATGGATGTGAGTTAAAATGGATTTTATAGGATTTTTTTTTTATAATTTTTTTTTTTTCTTTTAAACAAGTGATTTTGAAAAAAAAGGATTACAAAGTGAAGAAAATGTTTTAAAATATATACATACTTATGTGTTGTTTGTTATACAGATACTTAATGATTTATGTTTGTGCGTGTTTGTGTGTTTTTTTGTTTTTTTTATAGCAATCGAAATTTATCTATGGGTTACTCATACTATTTGGATTATTATGTTTACAAAGTTGCGAAGCTGGTATTACTTTACAATTGCAAAATGAAAGGCTTCAGAGCCGCCACGATTATATACCAACGGCTGTGAAACCCAATATTATTATCAAAGAGGAAATCTATCAAGTGCAAGAGCAAATTCAGCCAGTAGAACACTTTAGTCATAGTCAGCAACATCAGCACCATCAGGGATTTTCAAATTCCAATTCGGATAATTCACACTATCAAATCTTTGAGGTGCACAATCACTATGAAGCGCCAACAATACCAACAATACCAAATTCCGCACCACCTGTGGTGCATGAAAAGGAAATACATATACATACCACTAGTACTACCAACACCAATCATCATCATCCATCATCTTTTGATAATGACCACTTGGATGTTTCTTATTTGGCGTATGGTTCACATGCGTCACAGCTTGCTCCACCACAGTCAGTTGCATCTTCACACGGAGCGGCATCATCGTTTTCATCGAGTTTTCCTCATGGGGTTCAGCCCTCTGCACATAGGCAGGTGAATATCCATCAACAACAACGTACATATCAAGTATCAAACTATCTGCCGCCGCATGTTACTACACAAACGGTAAAATCATTACCCGCCAAACCCAATTATATGGCACCAGCCTATTTGCCACCACATGGACAGCATCACGGAGTACAGCAACATCAACAACAACAGCATCAACAACAACAACAGCAACAGCCGTATAAGCTACACCAGGAACATCAGCAACAGGGCCATTTGCCACACCAAAAACATCAAAACATTTCACCAGCAGTCAAGCAACCCTTATTACAGTTAAGTTATGCAGGACCCAGTTATTTGCCACCTACACATGGCCAAGTACAACAAGGACATGTGGCGACACATGGTGAAGCACAGCAAGGACATGTGGTGACTCATGGTCAAGCACAGCAAGGACAAGTGGCGACACATGGTCATTCACAGCAAGAACATGTGGTGACGCATGGTCAAGCACAGCATGGACATGTGGCGACACATAGTCAAGCACAGCATGGACATGCTGCGACACATAGTCAAGCACAGCATGGACATGTGGCGACACATAGTCAAGCACAGCATGGACATGTGGCGACACATAGTCAAGCACAGCATGGACATGTGGCGACATATAGTCAAGCACAGCATGGACATGTGACGACACATGCTCAAGAATATGTGGAGCCACGTACCCCAATACAACATCAGAATCATCAACAATACAGAGCTCCAGGATATTTACCGCCGGGCTATGATTTTGCTAACCCTCAAGAACAACAGCAGCAACAATCAATACAAGAACAGCAACAACCAATGCAACAATCAATACAAGAACAGCAACAACCAGTGCAACAACAACAACAAGAAATACATGGCCATTTGCCATTTGGTTATGACTTTAACAATCCCAATGAATATCATGATCAACAACAACAGAATGAAGTTCAAGAAGTTCCTAACGTGCCTATGCAAAAATATCGTGCTCCAGGGTATTTACCACCAAACTATAATATGGACTCGAATCAGCAATCAACACAACATCTATCTAACGACGCTGAACCCACTGATGCTGAAGGAAACGAACTACCTGATGGCTATGACTTTACCAAACCTGAAAACGCAGCAGAAGCAATAGCAGAGTTACATAGTTTGCAGACGCAAACGATTCTGCTCAACCAACAAGAAAGTCAGACTCCTATTGCTCATGGAGGTTCCACTGACAGCGGTCATGGCACTAGTGTTCAAACTACACACCAACAGCAAGAACAAGAACAACAGCAGCAAACATACCGTGGAGCTCCATATCTACCACCATCTCCGACAACATTACATTCCTTAAGTGGTGGTTATCACCAGCAATTGGAACAGCATCATGAGCATCAGCAAACAGCCATTAATGTTGCACCTTTGCACCGTGATCATCAAATGGTTTCTTATGCTCCCACTCAGCCAGATCATGTACCACAAAACAATGAACAAAATTTTATACCCAAAGATGTACTCTCGACATCGGTACAACCCAAAGTACGGACAATTCAAATTATCAAACCAAATGCAATCAAAACTCTGAAAGTACTTGAAACACTGGCACATGATGGTGTTAAGACAATTAAGATTTTGGGTCCCAGTCAAGGCCAACCAAATGGTACACCACAGCAAATTGTAAATGTCATTAGTCAACAGGCATCACATGATATAAGTCAAGTGATCAAAGTATATAATGAGGAAGACCAGGAATCAGCTGTAGCACAATCATTACCGTTCGTACAGCAGCAGCAACAGCAGCCACCACCAAAAACCAATGGTTATTTGCCTCCAGCCATAAATCGTAGACGGAATCTTACACGTTATCATTAATATCATTTATATATATTGAATATTAGCATAATGTAATTAGCACTGATTAGATGTTAAATATTTCTTAGTAATTTTGTAATAGTACCACCAGCTACCACCTGCCACACTCTCGTAACAAGAAGCAGCAGCAATCATTTCAATCCAATATAAATCCTAATGAGCTGATGGGATTGATCGAATAATTCTAGCATATAATAGTCCTTACAAAGTGTAAATTATATTTTTAATAAAGATGGAAATAATGTTTTTGCTTATAATATCCTTTAACCATATATCAGACCATATAGGCGAATATACTCTATAATAAGTTTGTATATCATAACACACAACATGAAGTCACAAACTCTTCATAGATTCGATTCCGGTTAAATGTAATCTGAATACGTTCGTTTAAGCGGCAAGTCTTCCATAACCATAAGGACTACACTAATAGAGCGAGGAAATTGTATCAATTTATTCTCTCATAGACTCTTACGCCATTTATTGATCTATATGAAAGTCAACTAAAATTTTAATTGCATATCGCATTAAGTTCTTCTGAAAATTTAATTTTGTTGAACGCTCTTTATTTAATAAGTAGTATTTTAAATGTTAGTAAACAATGAATGTGTGTTTTTTTTTTTTTTTTTTAATGTTAGTAAACAATGAATATGTTTTTTTTTTTAAATGTTAGTAAACAAAGAATGTGTTTGTTATTTGTTTTTTTTTTTTTTGTAGTAAAAAATGATTAATCAACATCTAGCAAATCCAACTCCCAATCTTTTGCCATATCTGGTTCACATACAATATTCTCGGTGCACTTATTCTTTGAAAATAGCAAGCAATCTCCAGCCGCCAGCAAAGAGTCTACAGACATCTGCATATTGTTTGATGCAGCTACAGTATATCCGGATGCTGCCATAACTGAATATCCAAAGGGATTGGTTAATTTATTCAAATTATTACCTCCTGAACCCGAGCTAGTTGATTCCTCATATCCATCGAAGCTACTTGATGTAAACGAATCAGTAGCAAGACTTTCAGAAACATCAGATATTGACATATCATCTTGACCATCGACGCATTTTGGAAATCCTTCATTAAATCCAAATAATTTTGGAGTTGCCTTACGTAGTGGTGCATATTTCGATGAGATTTCATAATCTTTATGCATTTGTTTCATATCTTCATTTTTTTTGTGATAAAATATCATTTTCTTTTTGTCCTCTAAACGTGTTAAAAATACAAATCCTTGCGGATTTGCCTCCAATATTTTTTCAGCACATGGTAAGGATTCTATGATATCATCAAGTAGTATACCACCCTCATTTTTATCATACTCATTCTTAAGGAGTTTCATTAGCTCTGTGTAATTAAATATATCATATGTTGGTTTATATATAAATCGTAGTCCACCATGGACAGTTTTTATCTTCTGATGATTGGGAACACCTGTAGTATACAACCAATAACGTACATCCCATCCAACATATTCTTGGTTTGTTGAAATCAAAAGAGAATTGAGGCTTACTGGGACTTCTTCGCCATCTTGATGACGCTTACGCAAATAACATATGATTCTTCCAAGGACAACCGAACGTGAGACAGTTCTTTTTTCATCTATCACATCTTTTGCTTTTGCAACATCCAGTTTCAATTTTTTGAGAATGCGTTGGTGTTTAACACCATCTAAATGATTATTAAGCATTGTGGCACGCCGTCAGCAAATTTAATACAACCAAATATTGAATTAATGAATGAATCAATCAATCGTCTTAATAAAAATGCCAAATGATGAAAATTCAATGAATGCAAATTTCTGATGAATATGAATATGTAAAATCTACATTGAATTAAAATAAAAATGAATAAAATAAAAAAATACACGCGTTTCCAAAGTGATTTTCTCTTTTCTTACCTTCCTTTGATTGATAAAAAAAAGAAATGACGTTCAAAAAAAAAAAAAGTTCGCAAGGATTTTAGAATAAAGCGTCCGCAATCTCACGTGACATGCAAAATGAAACAAAAAACGTGCAGTTAGAAGAACAAACAAGGATGGATTGATAAATATATATGTAATTATGGATTATATCTACGATGAATAAAAATGATATAAATTATAATTGTTCCAATATAATTTCAAAATAATTTTCTCTTCTTACCTTCGTTGGTTTTTTTTTTTTCATATAATAAAAAACGCGTTCACTACAAGTTTGTCAAAAATTGTAAAATGTCGCTTGCAAAATTGTTTGTAACTTGCAAAGATTTACCATACATACACATACGAGTATGTAGTATATGTATATATATAAAATAGGATTCATACAAAAATGCATTCACATCCAAAGGATTCAAAACTTATGAACTTATTTATTATCTACAATGAAAAATTAATCAAATGAATGAAAATCTTAATCTCAAAAAAACGTAAAAATCTGTCAGCGTCCTCTTTTCTGCCAATTCATTTTCAATTTGATTATGTTTTTGTATTGACAGTCTTGCCATATTTTAACAATTACTACAAACGGCTAAATTAGTTGGACAGCGTTGCCAGATAATATTTTTTGGTAAAAATTAGCAATTTTTTCATCAACAAGTAAATGAGCATAAAATCATAAGAAATTCACATTGACCCACATAAAAACTATTTACATGTATTTTAGTTATAGGAACAAACATCATAATCATATTTAAAAGACTTACAAACTTACATAGATCGCATATGTATGTTCTCAGGTAATTTTTTTACAAACAATCTGGCCATGTCTATACGGTTGAAGTCAACATGGTTCATGTTCATTGCCTTTAGACAATATAACGCTCAAAATCTAACCAAACGCCACCATCTTGTATGGCAACGAATATCTTTGGATCTAATTTGTTAATTGCCTTCGTTTTCGGATGAACTTTAACATTGAAATCACGTATAATAGCAGCAATGGCTGCTTTAGCTTGAATCAACGCCAAACGCACACCCAGACATGTGCGTGGTCCATCTCCGAAACCAAGGAAAACACCCATATTACGATATTTCTTAACGCCACCATTGGCTGGCAAAAAACGTTCTGGTTTAAAGTGTTCGGGTTCAGGATAGAACTTTGCATCATGGTGTAATGCATAAATTGGTATCATAAGTGTATCGCCCACATCAACACGTACAGATTGTCCATTCTTATTATCAAAGATATATGGTTCCGAACAGGTCTTTGTCGCCCATAAACCAGGTGGAAAAATACGTAAACTTTCTAGAATCGAAAAGTAAATTAATATATATATTTACATTAAAAAGTACCATATATTCTTGCCCACCATGAAAACATGCATCCAAATAAAGCATATTACTTTCGATGTCTTCATATGTCAATGCTGCATGCATATTGATTTCATGTCGTAAACGATTCTGACAAATCGGATCGCGTGCGAGTAATAACAAACAATGAGCGATTGCCGTTGCAGTTGTGTCCAGACCATCGATAAGAAAAGTCATTGAGTGTGAAGCGAGTGCTAAATCATTGAGTCCATGTTTATTTTGTAGCTCCAACAAATGATTAATGAAATCGTTGCGTTCGAAATGCTCCTTCCGACGTATTTGGAATGCTTGTAACATCAAATCTTTAAAGAATTGTTCGCAGGCTTTTGGAAAGAATTTTACGCGAAAATATTTTACAAAACTCGGGCAAAGACCAGCCATGGCGGCATATATTAAAAATACTGTATTCTCCTCGGAAAGCAATTTGATATTTTTTGAAACAGGCAATGGATTAGATGTAAAACTTTGTGCCTTTATTCCCAATACACAATCACAAAGATTCTCAGCGGTAAAACGTAGAGCTAACTAAATGTATACATACATACATACATAGTTTATCAAAAACATACATACTACATACAAAAACATACTCACATCTTTGCCATTTATACCTTTGCTACCGACAAATTTAATTTGCTGTTCCAGATAGACACAGAGATCAGTACAAACACGTTGCATTATAGCGTAAGCGGTCTTTATACGTGCACCTGATAATGCTGGCGTAATGAGTGCCCTTTGCTCACGCCAATCCTGTCCGCATAATATGAATGGATTGTATGCAATTAATGGATCTTTGCGTGGATCTACCTAAAAATAATCGATTTTAAGTAAGTCACTTGAGTTCAGTTTTATTTTAACATCTTATAAATACCAATTTGCCAACGTCATTGTCCTGAAAGTGCTTAAAAGCCCCCACAAAAACATCATGAACTAGACTTGGCTCTAGTATCATTAATTGTGGTGTACGCATAAGATAGACACCAACATAATTTTCAGATTTGCTAAATTGTTTATATATATCATTTATATCATCGGCAAAATGTTGTTTACCGCCAATCAGATTTGGAAATGAGCCATATAGTGGCAAAGGTTTGGGTCCAGTTACATTACGTTTGCGCCAATAATGAAAATTCCAAATAAGAAATATATAAACAACAAATGCTAAACATGAGATCAGTGATATAATAGTCAATAAGAACATAATATATACTACTATTTGAATGAAAAAAAAAATACACAACCGAGAATTGAGCTTGGTGAAAGATGACTAAATCTGAAAACTGACAAAACCAAACTGTTGCTTTTCTTGTTGCCCATTAAAAATGATGATAAATTGTTAAATTATTAAATAACACTCTCGAAATGCTTATAGAAAATAAGCAGAATCATGATTATTGCACATTCTCATACCCTATACAACAATAGGACTTATAAGTATAGTGTAAGTTTGTGTTCATCATCATCTTGATCAAAATGATATGACGTTCATTTATACTGATAGTACTTATGTTTATACATACATACATAATTCCCAAGGTAATCAAATAAATTTGAAATGTTTGCCACATCTTATTCACAACGCAAACCATCGATCCATTCACCAAAGAATAAACTATCGTTTTGGTGAGACGAATAAAAATGTTTAATTGAATTTTATTCGCACACCTACCACCGACTTATCTAATCTTATAAATTGTGCGTGATCTATTTAATTTCTAATTTTACGATTCTTACATAGCTTAATTATTTAAGGTATGTGATAGTCGGACTCAGTCGACTAATGCGCATTTACATGTTAATTTGTTCAAACACACATTGTGAGATAACCGTATCCAAAACCATGTATGTAGTATGTAATGTAAGGTCTGTCAATTTGTTCACAAGCTAGCAGACAAACGAACCGGAACATTGCATGTACTACGAATATTATAACTCGTAATAAATTAAATAGTAATTTAGTTGTTATACTCTTCACGGGAGTAAATAGTATTATAAGTTTGTCATGAAGTTTGTAACACACAGAAGGAGATATCGCAGGCCACATAAAGTATATGTATTTGTGATCAGCTCGATGAGACGAGTTGATTTTGCCATGTCCGTCGGTCCGTCTGTTCGCAAAACTAGTCCCTCAGTTTTTGAGCTAGAGTGCTGAAATTTTGTACATTGGTTTCTTTTTATCAAACGCTGCTCATTTGTCGGAATCCTCCCACACAAACCCCCCTTTTAAATTAAAGTTCTTATTAGAAAAAGTTTTTTGTTTTTTGAATTATTGAACTGAAATTTGGACACTATAAGTTTCTGTTCCATATCCACTAACCGTATACATTTCAAGACCCTCGGACCACTAGGGGGTACCCCCCATACAAACCTGGATCCAAATTCAGGTTCTTTTTACAACAACTTTTTTTTTTTTTTGTACTATCGACTTGAAATTTCAAGGCTCTCGGACTACTAGCAGGGGCGTGAAGAGTATTACAACTTCGCCATAGCCAAAGTTAGTTTTTTTTTATATTTTTCTATTAATTTTTTTTTATTTTTTTTTGTTTTGAAACGATAGAATTCAGTTTGAAAGTTTAGTTTTATGATGATACTTTGCCCTTCATGTAATGTTTTAATACACTTTTTATCTTAAAAGGCTAATTTATAATATAGTATATAATCAAGGCCGCACCTACCACAGGGTCGCTCCAGGAGCCAAGTCCACGGGCGCATCAGTGCAAAAGAACAACTAGAGGACATTCCAACCTGTGTGGCAAACACGCAAGATGAGATTTCCTAATTTCCTCCCGTGTTACACATACTATTTTTTATCATATCAGGCCGAAAGTTCACAAATGACAATAAGAAAACTCATAATATGCACATTAATATGTGTGGGTTTCAGGGGCGAACTTTCAAGAGAAATCATGTGTTTGAAAAAGTTTTTAGATGTTGATAAAGGCCACCCGAAAGCTGTTCTTCAGAACTTAACATTAAATAATTAGCAAAATACGTTCCCTAATACTTGGACAGCTCTTCGGTCCTTATGTCGACTCTTGTAGAGGGCAAGCTTTCTTATCTAGCCCTCCTGTCTTATGAAAATGATATAGCTCAGACATTATCATATTAGGAGATCATACAAAAATTTGCAAATGCATTCGTAAATCGCTGTGATTTACTTAAAATTGGTTTTTCAGGTGATTTAGTTTATTATTATAAGTGGTATATAAGTATTAGGGACAAGAAAGAGGGGCGCCATAATTGGATCTCGATCTATCCTAAAACTTGCTTCGGGCTGGCACTGTATATACTTACATATGTATATTTATAGGCATATTAGGTTTCTGAGAAGATGTATCGATTAACACAAAGACTGTCCGGGAGAATGTTTCACGGAAACTAAAGCAGAAATTTAATATGAAAAGTCATTTGGTTTTTGCCCAACCAAGTTTATTTCAATTTCCATTCCTAAATGATGGTTTCCACTGGGCTAGTTTGTAAGCATCGAGCAGCAGAATGAAGTAACGGATGAGTTGGTGTATGTGCTAATAACGTGTATACACAAAGATCATCACTCGTTCAGTAGTCACACAGTTTTGTAAACAACTGAAATACTCGCAGCTGCCTCAATGCAAATTCACATTGAAAATGTGAGAATTTGTGTCTGTGAGAACACTAGCGAATAAGCGTCAACTTTTCTGGGTACAGTGATTACAGTCAGATTGTTACCTGCTAACACTAGATGAATTTACTAGCATACGGTGAATTGGCTGGATTCTAGATTGCAAAACAAGCCCTGTGGAAGGCAGCCTTAAAACGAACAATATAAATAATGTACGAGTATTAATAAATTTTGGAGATGTTTAGGGATGTTAGGTTTTTTAAGAGTTGGGACGGGAGTTAAGAACCAAAGAGAGAGGCCCTAATGCTTCCCAAGTGATGGCAAGAGTCAAGATCGACGGTCTACGGTGAGGTTAACTTCGCAGAGAGGATATGGTGAATGGACTGATCCTTTGAAATGGAGTAGATGAGAATCACATGTGTATGTCCAATGGGTAGGCTGATTTTTGAACACATCGGGTTGATGACAGAGTATTGTTTGAAAACCACCATTAACTTACATGGTTATGAAGAATATGAATTAGAATTTTCGGTTACCAAAAACACAGAATAAGTTGACATTTTGTATGGGTAAAAATATGTCTTTTTTATTTATACAATTAAAAGTCACCTATGACTTCCTAAAGATATATACATAGATCTTAATAGTTTTTAGTTAACAATTTTTAGAATATAATAAATAATAATTATAATAATAATATAGTGAATTGTTGTCAGTAGTAATTTAGTTTAAGCTTCAAAATGATTGTGGATCATCGGGTATCGTACTTTTGTATAATATATCCAACAATCAATCAAATATGTAGAACAATTGTGGACATTGACATTGACACTTTACTATAATCATACATTTTTGACTTTACATATGCTGTATATATATACTGAATCATGATTTCATCTCTTGATAAATCAAATATGTCCACAATAATATACAATGTGTCTATATGCATATGCATGTATGATTATATATACTTACAATATATGAATAGCAACAAATTAACAAGCGGGTTGTAGTCTCGTGTGTATTTTAATAAATTCATTTTTATTTTCTTTTCTTTTTATGACCTGTATTCATACATACCATACTCGTATGTATGTATGCGCAAAAGTCTAAATGTATAATTTTGTGCGATTCTATATACTCGTACATACATGGGCGTGTCCAGCTTTTCGCCTAGGGAAACATACGAGGGCAGTTATTTAAATAAATAAATAAAAATAATTTTTGTTATCATAAAAGCATTTTATTTCTCAACATCGTCTCTCCTTTTAATTCGACACATTTTGACAAAGATTTTTCACAAATTTGTATTCCCTTCCAAATATTAAGGTTTCTCAAGGTCCTTGTATCAGTGATAACTTATTCATTCGACCCAAATCCCTTAGCGCTGAGCCATTTCTTCATGTTTGAAAACATGAAATAGTCGCATGGGCTAAGCTGAATATTTACATACCCAAAGCACGGGTATTTTACTGATTTATTATAGGTATATTCAAATTGATGTTTGTCTGATCAGTATAAAAATACAATTTAACACAATAAAATTATAAATAAAAATAAAATGAAACTCATTCAATGTGTGAAAACATTTTATTTATTTTATAATCATATCACACACACATTACTGATTAAATCGATTATTTCGTCAATAAATATATATATATATATATACAGAATATTCAATGTACATAATTAGCAATTATAAATAATAAATAAATGTGAGTGATAAAGGTAATGAGTGCCTGAAGTGATGAACTTGCATGATTGCATTAATAAACAGATTTCCAATGCACGCTTTATACGAGGCGAGTCTAAAAAGTAACTTGAGTTTTGCACTATTATTCTACTGAACCATTGTAATTGAGAGAGAATCTATATTGAGCTGACAATTGTTTCTTGTATACCACCTAATTTCTGTTACTTCTTGAATATACCTCTTGTGATCAACTTAGGCAAAAGCAAAATATTATACATACTTGTATGTACTTTTAACAAATTAAATATGTAATATCAACAAAGTATGAAATTCGGCTCATCATATATCACTATATACATACCTTTCATATAAACAAAAAACTAAAATTGAAGTGAACTCCTTCAATGAGAGCTTATAAGTTATAATAAACGAGCATTTCTATTATGATGCTCAGATAAAAATTTGATATTTCAAGTGGTTTATAAGGCAGATGTATTTGTGAAGTTTGGATATATAAAAGCTTTTCATATAAAAAAAAACATCAGTACGTTTATATGGGGACTACACCATTTCTAGTAATCGACACTCCAATTGATATAGAAATATACATATAAATACTTTATAGGTTCTCAGCAAATACTATAATGATACAAATAAATTTGTATGTGAAATGTACAATAATCATGATAGAAATAATGTCTTCAAGTCACTATTATAAATATACCGACTTCTATTATTAGATTAGATAAGATACACCGGTTACAATATTTTCCGAAATTTTCAACACATTTTTTTTTTTTTTTTTTTTTTTGAAGATGTCTATCTTCTATCTCTCTTATATGACTACTTATAAAGTTAAGGGGAATGTTTAACCAACCACTTTCTTGTTACTAATCAATTGTTTTTATTAATTTGCGCTTCATTTTCCCTTTAACTCTTAATTACATATATTGATAAGTATTTATGTAGGGTATAAAAAAAAATAAATTGATTAATATAAATTGTTATCTGGATAGAATGGCAATCTGACAATCTGTCAACGTTGTGCTTATGTATGTTTCTACTGAGTATACAATTAATTGTACTTTTGGATCAGTTGTTTTCTAAGAGCTTTTATTGAATCATTCTAAAACAGACCACCGAACGAATCAACAAACAAATAAATACAATACTTAGAATAGTGCAATAAAAGATAAATAAACAGTTGTGTAGGTGGAAAATTGAATAGATTAAAATATGTTTATTATTACATTAGTTTTACTGATTATATTGGGCGTTCTTTTTTATGCCTTTATGACATGGAATTTCAATTACTGGAGCAAGCGTAATGTTCCAGGACCAAAACCACAAGCCTTTTTTGGCAATTTTCCAAGTATGTTTACTCAAAAACGTCACTTGATCTACGATATCCTTGATATATATCGGTAGGCAATTCAATGATGCAATATTGTTTTCCATATTATTTGATGATCATCTTATAATTCAGTGAATATCGGCACAAACATGATATAGTTGGCATCTTTAGTGCACGTAGCCCACAATTATTGGTCACTAGTCCAGAGATGGTGCGACGAGTTTTTGTAACAGATTTTAAGAATTTTCATGATAATGAAATTGGTGAATTGGTATGTTTTTGATTTTTAATTCAATTTATATACATATATGTACTTATACTTGTATATGTCATTTGTACATACATATGTCTAACATATGTGTAGATAAATGAAAAGTCTGATTTTATTATTGCCAACAATCCATTCTCACTAAATGGTGAAAAATGGAAAGAAAGACGTGCTGAAGTAACACCTGCTTTAACAATGGGTCGCATAAAATCTGTCTATCCAGTAACGAATAAAGTGTGCAAAGGTCTTGCTGATTATATACGCGAAGAAATACGTATGAACACTGCATGTGGTGTCGAAGGACGGGATGTAAGTTTGATTAGAGATCATTTGATTGAAACAAATCAGCTTAAATATGTAATTAAAATTTCAGTTAACTTTACGTTTTACCTCAGATGTTGTAACTGATTGTGTGCTTGGCTTAAAGGCAGACAGTTTTAGTAAAAATCCGACACCAATTTTGGAAAACATAAAATTACTCTTCGCACAACCATGGACATTGATTGTATATTTTGTGTTGATATCATTATTTCCAATTCTTCGTAGTTTTTATAAAATTCGTTTTATACCCAAAAAAATAGAAAATTTCTTTTTGAATCTTATGCAAAATGCCATCGATATGCGGCATGAGCAAATAAAGAATGACCAACAATTGGATCGTGTCGATTTTCTGAATTATATGATTCAATTGCAGGAGAAGAAGAACCTTAATACACGTCAATTAATGGCACATACAATGACATTTTTAATTGATGGTTTCGAGACAACAGCTTCATCTTTGGCGCATGTATTACTAATGGTAAGATCACTCAACTGGTATCATATCCTATTATCATTTCTATTTTCATTTTCATTTCCCATATTATACTATAGTTGGGCCGAAATTTAAGTGCCCAAGAAAAACTGCGTAAAGAAATAACGACACATTTGAATAAAACTGGAATTTTGGATTTTGATAAGCTTCATGAATTACCTTATTTAGATGCATGTATATATGGTAAGTACATAATTTAGTTTAAATGCTCACTACAATACTATGTTTCCTAATATGTATTAAATATTTTTTTTTTATTTTTTTTATTTTTTTTTTTATTTTAGAAACTTTGCGTATTTTTCCACCGGGTTTTATGTCGAATAAACTTTGTACTGAAAATATTGAATTACCCAATCGTAATGGTGAAAATATAATTATAGAAAAAGGTCAAACGGTTATTGTGCCATTGTATGCCTTTATGTGCGATGAAGATTATTTTCCAAATCCACAAGAATTTAAACCGGAGCGCTTTACATCCGAAGACGATGCAGTAAAAAAATTGCGTGAACGTGGTGTCTTTTTACCCTTTGGTGATGGACCACGCGTTTGTCTGGGTATGCGTTTCGCATTGACTCAAATAAAGGCGGCTCTTGTTGAGATCGTCCAAAATTTCAATATCAAAGTAAATCCCAAAACACGTACGGATAATGAATTTGATCCAACATATTTTTTGTCTTCTCTAAAGGTGGCATTTGGTTGGATTTTGAAGAGTTATAGAAATAGAAAATTGAAGTGTAATCGATCTATAAGTAAACAGAGAAATAAATATTAAATATATGATAATTAAGTTATTTGCAGTATTTACCTGATATTATATATACGTATATGTAATACCTAAAATTTGTTAGAATCTATTAATCATTTTTTAATTCATGTTAAACAAATTCTAAAACCAGTCTGGTCCCCTACACTACACTTTCATAACAAATTTAAACTTTGAAGGCTATTTATTTCTGTAAAATCAAAAATATTGGTTTGTTTACTATAGACTTCTAGGTATTTGGCTGTAAATCTTTCTGTTGCACTGTGCAAAGCTTACTTACTACTTATACATATATATGTATGTAAACTTATTAGGATAAAAAGTTTTTCATTACAGAAAAATGTTTGGACTTTCCCAACTAAATCATTTTATCAAGTTGACGATTTCTAATTTAAGTTTCCAAGAATCAGGTGCCTAGATAATTGGACATGAACATGGCAAGATTATTTTCATCTCATAATGCTGATTTTATTCAAATATACTTTGTGTGCTCTTACTCCACTCAATTTATGTGTTCGCATAATCCCTTTACATTCATACATATGCACATGTGTGCAATACATACATAAGTACTGGGTGTAAACAGACATCAATCTTTCCAAATGATTTAGCTGGCATTAATATATCAGTTGCTTTTGCTTTGGAGCCCTTTTTTCGACGCCCCATTATCAACGCACACAATTAACTACATATGTATAGATTTTTTTGTTCGATTAATGGTTTTATTGCTGTTGATGTTGCTGTTGCGTTTCTCACACTTCTTTTTCTTTTCTTTTTCATTCCTAATTTCATTTGGTTTGGGTTAATTCATCGCACATTGCCGTTGGTCAAGATTCAATGCCAAACATAAGCATCGTCATGCATCATTTTCCGGTTTAACTTAAAAAGAAAAGAAAGAAAAAAATTGGAAAAGAAAAAAAAACATTTTGTTTGGAAATTTGCATAAAATTATAAACATTAACAAAAAAAAAAACATAACAAACACACTACATACAAACAATTAGCTTTATCTTTCCGTATGATTTGTCCGTGCCTCTCAGTAACATCTTAGAAGCGTGTACTAGGTACACTACTAGGCTGTTACCTCTTAGTACCCTGTGCTATAAGTTCTTATGCGATAGTAGGTTAGATTTATCGACGATATTATTGAGTTCATTAGACTGAACTGAGGTATTATCACATTGGCTTGATGTTTGCAAAGCATAGAATCGTACACCGGAGACCCCGTATATAGTAGTACATATGAAAATGATCAGCATGACGAGGAGAATCGATATATTGTATGTACATACATACCTAAGTCAATCCGTATGTATGATATGATATCAATTTCTGAGCTACCCAGCTGAAATTTGGTACAGACAAATTACATTATCATAGTATGCTAAAAGCAGAGTTCTACTGGTAGAGATAGCTCACATACAAAATTTATTTTAATTCATGTTATTTTAAGGAAGTTATTTATTATTCAAGTAAATTAAAGAAAAGGGAGAAGAACACATCACCTATCATCGCCGCATTGGTATATCTTATAAGATGCCTCTATAGAGAAGTGCTCAAAGAATGGAAATTTTCTTTAAAAAAACGTTCCCATTTTTCAAAATACAGCTTTCTTAAATTTATTAAATTAAACCTTTAATAAGTTTGAAATAATTGTGAGCATTAAAGGACCAAATTTTGGCATGCTTACAGGAAATGCATCGATTTTTAATGGCATTAAGATTTTGAAGGATGGCGTAACGAAAATATTTACAATCGGTGAAAGGATGATGATTACAGCGGCACAGATGGACAACAATTTATGAGATTCATGAAAGGGATTTATTCCGTATTATAAGATACGTTGCAAATTAAGCCCGCATACGAGTACATCAGTACATTTTGTTCGCAAAACATTGTCTTATTATTCTTGAACTGTAAGGCACTATTGATAAATTGGCAAACGCTAAGACTGTTACATGTGGAACTCAAGGGTACGGGTCTGTTTTATGTGGAAGCATATTTGATTGCTATTGGCATAAGAATATTTCGCCAATGGAAGCATATGATTGATTAAAAAAGAAAATTGTAGAGGAACTTCAAAAACATATTTTCATTAATTACAAAAAATATACGAGTATGCCGATATTTCCGATAAGGATTTGGAACCAACATTAGTAAACAAATATAATGGTTAAGCACGAAGAGTATTGGATTGGTCAACACAATCATTACACCAAACCACACCAAAACAAAATTGAGCAGCATTAAGTAGCGTGCTGACGAACGAACGAACGGATGAATGAAATTTTTTAAATATTTGAAAATCATCGTATTTGGCCACATTATTGTAACTGTTGCCAACATGGCTGAATCTTCACTTGCGTAGGTCATGATATAACAATAAAATATTTACATATACATCTATACAAAAATGCATCTTAATCATATTAAACTATGTATTTACATTCATTCGATATCATCATCTAACGGATGGAAATTACAATATGTTTAAGAAACATTAATTTTTATAATACCTTTCACACATGGTAGTAGTAATAGTAGTAGTTGTGGTAACAGTGATCCGTGTATCACTTTGTAATGAAGTTTGTAACGCACTAAAGAAAATATGAGAAACCTAGTAAAAAGTTTTATGTATTTGAACTTTTATAGAAAATGGATTTGCATGGCATGGAGAACTCATTTCCATATGTTCTTCATGTTTCTTGCTACTCTAATAATATGCTATAATCTATGGTGTCTTCGATTACTGAAAGCTATATGCCCCAAACAAAAATCAAGCAACAAAACAACCATTTCAAAAATACGAAGTTGTACTAAACTTTCTACCTTTTATAAGTTGCAACATTGTGACTAAAATCAGCAAATTGAAATTGACACTTTGATTTTGAAAAATTATGTAAATTTTTGGTTCGATCCACACCAAACTTTACAGGAATATTCTGTAGAAACCTTCCTCCTGAATCACTCCGTCCATTGGTAAAAACCGTATGAAAATATATTCGGAAGTTTTTGAGTTTAACACATTCAGACTGACAGACGACCGAGGCAGTTTGTCGCTCTATCATATATAATATAAGTACACTAGAAACCAGGGCAGACATTGTTCTGCCTCTCCTTACAAAAAAAAAAAAAAAACTAGTGGATACTGATTGAGATGAGATGCTTAACAAAGACGACTTAATGGATTTAAAAATATGTCCCTTAGCCTTATATGTATTTCACTCGCACACTTCATCTTTTTTTTTTTTTTTTTAGATTTATCGGCTGTTCCTTTGGGTTTTTCGAATTTTCTTTTTTCATCCATCCTCACAAATCACTTAGTCCATCTTCAGGGTCTCTACAAATCACTAAAAAAATATGTTATCACAATATTGCATTAATTTGCATTCATAGGTGATTTTCTATTATGAAGCCCCTGAGGAGGAGGTTAGCCTAAACACCTTATGGTATAACTTTCCATGTTGAAAAATTATTGCGCATTAGTTTTGAGTTACCACAAATACCTTTTCCACAAATAGGTGGATTTTGGGGAAATGAATAAAATTTGAAACTAACTTTGTATATCGAGTCATCACATATTTCTGGATCAAGGATATATACATATGTACATTTATAGAAAGTACATCTCCTTTTATTTGTTACTGTTGAATCGTAGGCCTAAGTTGCTAGTACTCTAATATCATTAGGTACTTTATTGTATAATTTACCTAATATAATAAATAAATAATATTTGTTGCTGTCATTTGTTGAAACCTAATAGAACTTCTACCTATGTGTGTATATTCCTACATGGGTAATGGTATTGTATAGGGTATAAACAGGTGTTAAAATCTAAATATATCAGCAAATATTTTCTTTTCTATTAGATGCAAAAGAGTGTCATAGTGTTAGAGGCAATGGCAGAGGCAGAGGAAGAGATAATATGCGTCGCTTTTGATCGCCTCACCAACGAAATTGGGACGAAGCGTATTAAATAATTTATTATTGAAAAAGAAATGATATAATCTAATGGCATACTACAAACGCAGAAGATCACAACAAAATACGTAGTAGTGACTACGATATAAGTATGTGAAAAAGATAAGTTGGTGCTTGAGTTGATCGAGCGTCCATTTAAATGCTGCAATGCTTTTCGCTAGGTAAATACGCGACAGCATTTCGATCGGGGTAAAGCAACGTTAATCATATGCAAAAAGCCGGTATTATAATAGTTTTGATATTGTGCATTTCTTTTTGGGTGAAAAGATATACATATGTACGAGTATGTATATGTAATAATCTAATGAAATCGACAAAATATGAGGCAACAACAGAAATAACGGGTCACAAGTTAAAGCAAACTAAGCTAAACTAAGTTTCTCAGTCTGTCAGTCAGTCAGTCTGTCATTCAGTTAACCCCTCAACTTTTTACTTTTTTTTTATCTTCATCATCAACATCTTCACCATCATTATGAATGACTACAGATAGATGACGAGGTGCTTGACGCTAGAGTTGGTGTTATTGCTATTGCTATGTTATTGGTCATTCAGATTTGTGTTATTTGTTATTTGCGTTTTTGATGCAGGTTACCACAACCAAAACATCAAAACAAATCGATGGCTTGTGTTTGCTGCTTTCGTTTGAGAGACACTCAACAAAAGCCCTTAGTATTTATATAAAAGTTGTGGGACTGCGTGAAAGCAACATCATTCGCTCGCTGTACACATAGAGGTACAGGTGCTCCAAAAAGGTCATTTGAGTCAAAGGGATCGCTATAACGTACAGGACTCAACAAAATGAATGTAAGTTACAATGAGGATAAAAAGCAAAGAACTGGAATAGAATGAAATAATAACTGATAATACAAATTTTATCTTTGCTTTGCTGTTTTTTTTTTAGGTTTTCATATGCCTACTCGCTATAATCTGCGCAAGCAATGCAAGTTTGCTGTCGCTTCTAGGCGGCGGCGGCAACAGTAATAGTATCGCCAGTAGCAGTTCGAGCGGCTCAACTTATAGTGTAGTTGCTACACCAACACATGGTGGTGGTGGTGGTGGGCACGGACACGGACATGATCATGGTCATGATCACGATCACGGCCATGGACATGGTGGTGGTGGCAATGACGATTTAAGTCCACAAGTCTTACAATTGATATTGGCACAAACTCAAGGTCACAGCAATGGTCATGACTCATATGGACACGATCATGGCCATGGACACGGTGGTGATGGTTTAAGTCCACAAGTCTTACCCCTGATATTGGCACAAGCTCAAGGTCACAGCAATGGTCATGACTCATATGGACATGATCATGGCCATAGTGATCACGGCCATGGACACGGTGGTGATGGTTTAAGTCCACAAGTCTTACAACTGATATTGGCACAAACTCAAGGTCACAGCAATGGTCATGGCTCATATGGACACGATCATGGCCATGGTAATCATGGTGGTGGAGAACAAGTAATCAAAATTGTTGAACAACATGGTGGTGCGGGTCACTCTCATGGTCACGATCATTCATATTCTGCTGGACATTCTCATTCATATGGAGGTGATCACGGTGGCCACGGCGGTTATAGCCAAAGTCAGTTAAATGACATTTTGCCACAAATCATTCAATTGGTGCTGCAGGATGGCAGCGGCGGTGGACATGGCAATGATCTTAATGGACAGCTTATTAGCGCTTACGGACTGCAAGGCAAAGCGATTGTTATGCGTTCAAATGGCAAGGGTGGCTTCATACGTGGTGGTCATGTTGTTCAAAGTGGTGAACTTAAAGTGACACGTGTCGCAGACAATAACAACGGCAAAGCTCAACTGTTTGGAGGCGGCGGCGGCAGTAGTACTGCTTCAAGTGGTAGCTCTTGGGGACCACCCGCAGCAAGTAGTGGCTCCTGGGGACCACCAGCTTCGTCATCGGGATCTTGGAGCTCCTCGCCTTGGTGAGGCGTCGCGTAACTTGTTGTTGTGATCTTTAGTTTGTAGTTAGGCAAAATAATATTGTTTTTTTTTACTATTTAATAATTATTTACTTTTATCATCTTACACTTTGTAGCCAAAGTACAAATTGTTCATACACATACACACATTTATTTTTTTTTTTTTTTTTACATATCGTTAAATTATTATTACGCATTTTGTTAAAAAATAAAAAATAACAATTGAAAAATTTGCAAATCGAACACAAATTCTTCTTCTAATTTTTTGCAATTCAATGCGCGTGTAAAACATTTGAATGTGAATGAATTGTCAATTACAAAAGAAAAAAAAAATTATTTGTTTTTTTTTTTTTTTTTTTAATATAATACATATGTCTGTATGTATTATCATATTATTCTAAAAAAAAAAATAATATATTTTAAGCCAAGCATAAAACTATGCATTATGTTTTTTTCATATTTTAAAAAACATCTTTTGTTTGGTAAAAATAAATGAATTCTAGAATTTGCATAAATAAATAAATAATTTACATAATAATAACAAGCAAAGTATTAAATATTTAAAAACATCATCAACATCATCACAACAATGTGATGAACATATACGTCAAAAACATTAAATAAAATAATGGTATGTATTGTTCTGGTGTTTCTGGTGCTAGACATACATTACGATACGATACGATACGATACGATGCACTACATGGGAAGCTATGACTGAAGGAGGCGCCTTGTAACATTTTAAGTTAAGAAAATGTTATTATAATTTAATTTTATTTCCAGTTGAAAACTTGGGGACTTGCCGAGGCTATCAGGCATTTGCAGATAATGCGACAAGTTCCATTTAAATTGGAATCCCAGAATGGAAAGGAGTTTTCAGAGGCAGAGAGAGAAAGAGAGAGAGAGATTAGAGATAAGTATTTAAGCAACATCACTGGATTAGTGCTTATCCCAAATATCACAGAATGATTTAAACCTCACTTCGGAAACGTAGGGTTCGAATTTGTCGACAACATAATAAGTGGTATGTACATTCGATCAACGATTTCTAGCTATTTTTATAATCCCTTGAGGCGATAGGAGGTTTTTTTAGTCGTTCTGAAGAGTTTCACCTTCTTATGCGTATAACATACATAAGTATGTTTATATTTCTTAGTTTGTTAATTGGCAAAAAATTCAACTAATCATGCTAGACGATTAATCTATCTATCGTTTGATGACTAATTTGGGGAAGGCTGTCCATGTGAAAGTTGTCATTTCAGAGTGCTTAAACAAGTTTTGTTTCGCAAAAAAATGCCTAGCATCATTTTGCAAATTTGTCTTAATTATTTTTTAATAGAAACCAAAGATAATTTGTAGTTTTGTAATAATTATGTGAAGGGGGCCGCTGACCTTTGTGAAGCTCTAGATTGGTTTCCGAATCGATTGTCGTCATCAAAAAATCTTCTTTATAGATTCAAAGTGATGAAGTGATAGGAGCCACTGCCGTTCAATGATTTGCTTCTCATTACAGAGCATTGACATTGGTCGACTCAACCGACCAAAAAAAAAAAAAAAAAACCAAAACAAAGCCAAGTTTTCGTTTGATCTTCCATGCTAATACAAAAAAAAAAGTGAGAGGGTGTCGCCAAAGTCATTAAACGACTGCGTATGTGTCGGACAATCGCCAATCTTTTGACGTAGCCTTTGATAACAAAAAAATAAAATAAAATAAAAAAAAAAAAACAAAGCATGAAGAGTTGTTCGTTGTTCTAAAGGTTTGTTTGGACATTCTGCTCATTAGGAAGTTTTAGTGTTTCTTTATGTTTTATATACTTATTTAATATAAAATCGTGTTTTCATTATTTATTAATTTACAAATCTAAATTGGCGCAACTTTCAAAATGCCAATCAAAAGCATTCAAAAATGTTTAACCTGTCCTCGCTTTGGGCTTAGAAAGATTTAGTATAAAAGTCTTGACAATGCCTTCAATCAGTATCAGATCATCGAAGCATCTTCTAAGTTAAGAAGCTAAAAATAAACCAACCAACCAACCAACTATCAACATGAAAGTAAGTTATTTTGTGTTTAAGGAGATCAACAAGGATTTACTTCATTAATTCTTTATATTTAACTCTTAGTTCTTCATCTGCTTGATTGCCGCTCTCTTGGCTGTTGCCAATGCTGGTTACCTTCGTGGTGGCTTCATTAGTGGAGGCAGCTATCCCGTTGTACGTGTCGTCGAGCCTGCTCCTGTTGTCCATTATGCTCCGGCTCCAGTCGTCCACCATGTACAACATGTTCAACCTGTCCAGGTTGTTAAGGTTATTGAGCAACCAACCGTCCAACGTGTCAGCTATGTACAAGCACCAGCTGCATCCTATGTCAAATATGTCAACGTACATAGTGCTCCACTCTACAGCGGTGCCTGGAAAAAGAAGTAGATCTGTTCTAGAACAAACTAGTGAAACATATACTTACATATAACAAAACTTTTTTTTTTTTTTTCAAATAAACTTAAATTTTAATTTTAATATTTGGCTTCCTTGTTCTTGACTAATTACCACGATAACAAGTAGACAGAGTCATACAAGTAGACCTTAAACTTGAGTAACTGACCAATAATACCTCACCAATTGACATTAACTTCTGATGTAATACAAGTGTTTTTTAACAAAACGTGTTCCAAATGAGTAGAATACTAGGCTTCTAATATATAAAACATTAACTATTTCGATTAACAATAGTTAATTATATTGATCAAAACTTATATATATATATATATATATATATATATATATATAATGTCCTATGGTTCCACGGAGGAGCAAATGGAAACAGCAAGTTCCCTCCATTCGTTTCTGTCAAGCGCCAACATCTTGATTTCGCTCCAGTTGGTTTTTATTACGTCTGCTTCTAGGTTTCTCCTCCAGGTCTGCTTCTTCACCGGCTTACTTGCGGGTTCCAGTCGATTGCACATCGGGTGATGTCGTTTGATACTCCCCTTAAAACACGAGAAAGCCAGCCCCATTTGCGTTTTGTTATTTCCACTCGCATTGGTGTTTGGTTGGTTCTGGCCCAAAGATTGGTGCTTGATAATGTATCAGGCCAGAAGATGCGAAAGATTGCGCGGAAGCAACGGTTTGTAAAAACTTATATGATCAGAATTATCTTTTAAAATAAAATCCATCAAATTAAAGTAAAGAAGTATGAAAGAGACTCATCCTACTCTTCTTCCTTGCAGCTTTAATAAAAATGGTAATGCGATTACTTCCAGGTGACTTTCAGCCTGCCAGTAGCCAATATTACCTTGGCATAAATGAAATTTCTCTGAAGCCATGATCTTCGTTTGATTCATTGATCAGGTATTCTAAAAGCCAAAAAACCATACATTAAGCTTCTCTTAGTAAACTCCATGCCCGTCCACCCTTCCGCCACTTAACTTCAGCGGCACACGTAGCGGTGTACTGATAAGTATGAGGACAACATTGATTAACATTACTTTGTTTTGCTTTGAATACAGGTGTACCCTGAAAATTTGGATGCATGTCCTATGGTTAGGTTTCACTTCACATAGTATGATTGTATCCACGACAACATATTCTAGAACATTTGTCGACTTTCTGAAACTGTTTCAAGTATGCGACTATGACCTTGCTTAATGATTAACAAATCTCTAATAATAATAAGTAATACATACATCTCTTGTTTTGGATGGGAATACTGGACATGTAGTAGGAGTAAACATATACATTTTCTAAAGACTTGTATGCCAACAATATCATGGGTATTATATGTATATTATACATGTGATACTAGCTGTCCCTGTCAAAATTATATCAAAATCGATTTTGCACGGGAATGAAAGAAAGAGTGATATTTATTTTACTTTTTTTTTTGTGACTCACAATTCAAAAATAGATGTTTGACAAAGACTACTTGATTGTCTTGAATATATGTACTTATGTCTTTATATGCAAAATTTGATCCACTAATTTCTAACGATTCTGTACGTCGATTTTGATTAAATAAACGCTATATGTTACAGGAAGCTTGCTACAATACATCAGTGAAAACCATATTCAAATAGCATGCACAGACAGAAAGAGGCTTACGATTTTTTATATGTATAAAGATGTATAGATAAAAATGAATCGCAACTTAAGGCAATTGTATTGTTCTAATGTACTAAAAACAATACATACAATCAATTAACGTAAGCCGAAATACTACCATTATTTATATTATGTTTCAATAATGCTAAGGTGCCAGTTGCCTTAAACAACCCCAATGCTAAGTGTTATACACTGGACAAAATGCTTAACTGACAGGAGCAGATTAAGAGCAAGGAGAAGCAACTGGTTCTGAAAAGCTGGAAAATGAACTGCCTTTTAAGTCATGGACCCCATGGCTCAACTTCCTTAATAAAGTCCTATTGTACAGTGCAATAAGTAAAACCAATAAGGACGTACAGCATTCAATTATGCATTACAAGAGCTAACTCTAACATACAAATTATCCAACGTTTTCAATCGAAACATCTGAGAAGAATAATGGGTGCTCCTTTCTATGAATGAAATTTGGTGCTGCACAGAGATTGGTTAAAGAACAAAGACGACGGTACAGTGAGCTACAGACATATGACCACCTGCTATACATTAAAAATAAGGCTGCAAGGGTCCAGAATGCTTTTAGCAGACAAGCGCCGGATATTAACAAGAGTAGTTACCTCAATTATGCTGTATGCTGCTACCATTCGCGCCGAATCGCTGAAAGCGAAGACATACAAAAAATATAAAAAAAGACTAACTTTGGCTATGCCGAAGTTGTAATACTCTTCACGCCCCAGCTAGTGGTCCGAGGGTTTTGAAATTTACAAGGTTAGTGGGTCAGACACTTATAGTGTCCAAATGGCTAAATCAACTCGTCTCATCGAGCTGATCACAAATATATATATAATACTTTATGTGGTCTGCGAAGTCTCCTTCTGTGTGTTACAAACTTCATGACAAACTTATAATACTATTCACTCCCGTGAAGAGTATAAAAATTCTTTCGGCAACGTTTAGGCTCTCAGCGCTGAAACCAATATCTGGTTTTCGAACCATCTCAGATGATGCGGCATTAGTTTTAGCAGAAATGATGCCCATCGACAAATTGGCTGACGAGATGCAAAGGCACTACAAGAGATATGAAGGTCGACCGGACAAGGAAGCAAAAATGCTAGAGCGACAAATTTCTATCTCGCTTTATGCAACGGAGATGGCAAACCGCTGAAAAAAGGAAGATGGGCCTATAGGCTTATACCAGACATTACAACATGATTGAGCAGAAAGAACTGTGTAACTATTTATCAGTTAACCCAGTTCTTATCTGGTCACGGTGGTTACAGGTACCTGTATAGGTTTGGGCAAGACAACACACCAATGAGTCCACGGTGCGACGAACATGAGGACGCAGAGCCCGTTGTTTTTCTCTGCCCCCGGTTTCCTGTTCCAGTAGATTACCCCCCATGAACCTGAGAATACGTTAGAGTTCATGATAGCAAATGGGATTTGATTTGTGAGCGCGTATCAGCAATCCAGTTGGAGCTGCGTCAGTGGAATAGACGTATTACTTAGATGAGAGCAAGATTGCTCTCAAGTGAAGTAAGTGCATGCGGTTAACATTGCAACCGTATCTTTAGAAGATTACCACCTCTTTACGATCCAGCAAAAAAATATATGGCCAGACTGGAGAATCACACCACTTCGCTTGCGTTGGGTCTGCTCCATAACAGCCTTCAAACCACAAGACTACGAAGAGAGCATCCGCTCGATCACACCTTTCGTTTCCCTTTAAACCAAAAGGTGTAAGCTGATGTCTGACTGATGGATGGTAAATAAACAAATATGTACTATGTATATAATTAAGAAAAATGCAAAATTATATTAAGTGGATTACTTATATCACATTCAATTTCTGGGATCGATGGGAATACAAAATGAAAATTGTATTTACAAAAGTCAATTTTTACTAAGTGGACACCAAGTTGTTGATCTGCCTATCTACTATGTATCCACTTTCATACATAAGTAAGTATGTACATAAGTAAGTATGTATGTATGTCTGTATGAATATTTTTATGAGTATTTTATTAAAATTATAATTCCATATTGAGTTTATATAAGGCGGCATTAATTTTGTATGTTGGGAATGAAACTATTTAAATATTATTATTATTATATTTTTAGGTGAGTTGACAACATGCATAAATATTTTCTTTTATGAACAATACAATTTTACCTTGAATATTGTGATGATCTCTCTACTTTAACTTGAGATGTTTGGCATTTTCACATAACTACATACTTTCATACATATGTACATATGTATATATGCACATACATATGCATGATTGATTAAGTTTGGTGTGGTGTGGTGTGGTTTGGTGGCTTGACGATGAAGAAATCAATTGTGCGCAAATTGTTATTGGACGACAACGGCAGCTTCATCGTCATCGTTGGCTATGTTATGCTATGCAAATGTGCTCGAAGCAACAAAACATGAAAAACATAACTTTACCGTAAGCTGATGAATCTATTGATGATGATGACGATCCAGTGAAATACATACATACATACAAAAGTATGTAAGCATTAACAGTAAAGTTAACATAAGACTAAGAAAATGTTGACCAAGTTTGGTTAATAATTACGATTGTATTGCCGCTTTTCTGGTGCTTCTACTGCTGCTGCCATTGTAGTCAGTCGTCAGCTACACTTGTGGCGCAGATTTGGAATTTCGGAAATGCATTTTTTCTATGGGTGTACAACACGTTGTAATAAATTGTGAGTTAACATATTATTGATGTAACGCAATCGAACTGGAAATGCTAATGAAAATAAAACCGCCCAATGAATTAAACAAATCTCAAAATCCAAATTCAATCAGGAGAAGAAGAATCATTGTTTAAAGGTGTGTGTACTGTAAGGGCACGCCAACAGCAATGGCGAGTATGTATATTGTATGAAAGAAACGTAAGCGAAGCTTGGTTACACACACTTACATATGATTTGTTGTATTGAATTGTTGCTAATTTAAATGCATGTCGATGATGTGAGTATTTAGAAACGATGATGGTATTAATGTTGATTTGATGATGATCATCATCAACATTATTATCAACATCTTTTATTGTAATGATGATGTCTTAAGTTCATTTATTGGCATCGCGGCGATAACGATTTTTTGATGTGGAGCCCTATAAAAGCATATTGAGTCACTTGAATTTATATCAGTGTTGTGTTTGAGACAATACAACTTGGACAAATTGGATAACTAATCAACAAATCTAAGTATAAACGGTGTCAATATGAAGGTACAAAACTGAACATTTTTATATCCTATTATGTGTTATTTATGCATTCTTATGTATGCCTTGCAGGTCTTTGTTTGTTTGAGTGCTTTGTTTGCTATGGCTAATGCTGGTCTCCTGAGTGTACTTAGTGGTGGCGGTGGTGGTGGAGGTGGTGGTGGTGTTGGCGGAGCTGATATTGGCAGCAGTCACGGCTATAGTTATGGAGGATATAATCATGATCAAAACAACAATGTACAAGTTGTCAAAGTCATACATCAACAAGGTGGTCATGATCACGGCCATGGCAATAGTCAAAGTTTCAGCCATGGTCACGGTTATAGCCATGGTTCTTCATCATCTTCATCAACAAATCAAGTCTACAAAGTAAAATTGATTTCGGCTAGCCAAGGTAGTTATGGTGGTCACAGTGGTAGTAGTGGATACACCAGCGGACATTCAAACTCTGTGGAAGCTGCACCACAAATCATTAAAGTTATACATGAACGCACAGCTGGAGGTAGTGGTTCTTCATCATTTATTGGTGGCAGTGGTATTGCTGGTCCAGTTTCGGCACCCGTTCACAATGCTCAAGCACCAACAGTTACCAAAGTTGTACATGTTATTCATGAACATTCAAGCGCTTCTGCTTCAGCAGTTCAAGCTGCTCCAACACCAGTTTACAGTGCACCAGTATCATCTTATGGTACCCCAGTATCAGCACCCGTTTTGTCTGCTTATAGTGCACCAACATCAAGTTATGGAGCTCCAGTGTCAGCACCTTCGCCAGTATACAATGCACCATCACCAGTATATAGTGCACCAGCGCATGCACCATCACCTGCATATAGTGCGCCAGCACCAGCGCCAATTTATAGTGCTCCAGCACCAGCGGTTGGTCCATCGTCAGCTTATGGTTCACCTGCATCTGCACCAGTCTATAGTGCACCTGTATCCTCACCATCAGCATTGTACGATGCTCCTGCACCAGCACCAACCTACAATGCTCCTGCTTTACATTATAATGCACCAGCACCAACCTACAATGCTCCTGCTTCACATTATAATGCACCAGCGCCAACATATAATGCTCCTGCTTCACATTACAATGCACCAGCACCAACCTATAATGCTCCTGCTTCACATCATAACGCACTAGCACCAACCTATAATGCTCCTGCTTCACATTATAGTGCACCAGCGCGAGTACATAGTGCCCCAGTTGCCGCACCCGCACCTATTTTAAGCGTTCCCACCTATGAGCCAGCACCATCATTTAATCCATTACCAGCCGAGCATCTGCAGTCTGAAGCAGCTTTGCCAATTGGTCACACACCTGCGCAGCATTACGGTCCTCCCGTTTAAAATCTAATAGGCAATGTGCAAATCTAAGAATTAAGACCAATATAAACACTATCCAAAGCACGCACACAAGCATAAGAATCATAGAAGTCACACGTCCCAACAACTAAGTTATTGCGTAAACATATATGTATATATATATATTTTTTTTTTTTTTTTTGCTATTTTTACTATAATAGTTAATAAATAGTTTCTAACAATGAAAATTGATTTTTGATTTGGTTTCCAATTCAATCCAATTGAATTGCTAGGCAGTTCTAGGCTAATTTGACTCATTCCTTCCTTCCACCATCTCACTGAACACAGTTCATTGAAAGAGACTGTGTAATTTGCATAACAAAACGATTTGTTATTTTTTCTTTAATGACGAATAGATGATATCTTTCTTATTTTCTATTAAAACACAAATTATCACTCAAACACAAGAAAAAAAAAAATCGACAATTGTGGCTTTGCACTTTTCTCTATTGTTGGTCTATAACGACAGACATAATTCGCTTTTTATTGTTTCATAATAACATTAGCTATGTTTTGTTGTTGTTGTTGTTGTTGTTGTTGTAGTTGTTACTTGATGTTAATGTTGTAGTTGTTGCATCTGGACACACTTCACAAACACTAGACTGGAGATGAAGTATATTCCTTTTAGTAGCTTAAATTGCGGGGATTTATTAATTTATGTTAATAAGTAATTATTCGGCAGCTTTGATGAGTGCCTCAGCAACTTCAATAGCAATGGCAGCTTCGGCTTTGGCCTGCAATAAATAAAATGTTAATGGAATTTAATTAATGATATCAGTAGCCGGCAGTTTTCTATGTAAGCAATTATACCTTCTCATCGCCAGCTGAGCTTAATTGTGATTGGAATTTGGAAAGCAATTGTCTAGCTTCAGCAGCATCAATGTCTTCAATATTATGTGCCTCTTCAGCCAAAACCTGTACAGATGAATCGTCATTTACGCTGACAGATCCACTGGATACAAAGAATTTGTATACTTTGCCATCATTATCGTGAACTTGAACAACACCTGGCTTCAGCACAGCTGTAAACGAAAATCATTTTCAATTCATTTCACTATATGTTGTTAATCATCATAGCTTTATAATAAATTACTTACCCAGAGTGGGCACATGCTTGGCAAGAATACCAAAGCTACCGCTGAATGAGGGCACATCTATTTGACGCACATTAGCGGCGTCGTAGAAGGTTTTGTTGGCAGCGGCAAACGTCAGTTTCATCTCATCGGAATAGTAGCGAGATTGCACCAAGCGAGAGCCGCGTGTAGCTAAGAGACGAGCATTCTTCACGAAAGACATTGTTCTGTAAATTTAACAAAAATCAAAAAAAAAAAAAAATAAAACACTTTAGAAACATAAACAAACATACAATTAATAATAATTGATTGCAATGACTTAACGCATGAAAACATGATAATATAATTTTGGAAACATAAAATGAAATTATGTAACTTTGAAGGTTAGTAGTCGAGATACTCAAATAGTTTAGAACCATTTTAAGACATACAGTTACCATTGACAGATAATATTCCTTTATATAGAGTAATTGTAATTTCAAATCAAATTACTTAATATTATTCATTACCTTTTTTTACTTGTTGTTTTAAAAACAAAACTTTTTAAGAATCGTGAAAAATAATATCGGCAGTGTTGCTACAGTCCAACCAGAAATGCGAATTATTTTTTCTTCTTATCCACAAAAGCAATTCTCAGTGCACTAAGGAATGTAAGTGCTGCCAGGTTGCTTGCAGAAAAATTGCTAAAACAAAATTTTGTTTGTGGTTTATATGACTTTAAAAATGAGCGCATACAATTGAATTAAAAAAACTCCTGTCATATGCAAACTAAACTTTATTATTACATATACTTATGTATGTTGTATACGGTACAATCAGAAAATTAAATTACTTCTTCTTCTTCTTTTTTACACAAGCAACTCTCTACGAATGTCCAATGCTGCCAGGTTGCATTATTACAGTGTTGCTAAGCAACTGGATTTTTAAATGAACCCCCTATACTCTTATTAATTGAAAATATTTCTTTTGACATAATTCTTCCCATATTTTGTTTTTAGTATATTCATAGTGTGGAATAGCCTTATAGCCAATAGCCTTACATTGTTTACTGTTTCTATACTGTGTTTGTCAACAGATCCATCTTAATCTATTTCTAGTCATTTTGTAGAACTTTTTTTTTTTTTTTTGAATTTGTTGTCAGTTCTAAACATTTTTCAGTGTTTCTAAATATTCTATTATTATTGTAAGCACTTGGGCACACTGTAATAATCTATAGTGTTCAAAGTGCTAAATTTCCCTCTTTCTTTTCGTGTGTGAGCTGCAGTCGTTTGGTTGCAAATTTTAAGTTTGCATTTTTTTTTTGTGTTCTAAGTTTCTGCATCGAATTGATCTCGATATTCGTGATTTCCGCTAATTGCTGTCGGTATATATTTAGAGAGAGAGAGAGAGTGATTAGTTGTCTAATTTTCTGTGTACACATAAATCAAACTTGAAATGGACAATGAATCCATGTTCAAGTATTTTATGGATAACTTTTATTCCATGCCGGAAGATATCAAAGAGGACGTCATATATTGTCAACGCAACATGCGATCCTTCATCAAGGTTCACCAGGTGAATTCCACAAGTTTCTACTGAAATTTTTTTTTTTTCATGTCTTGGCTTATGTTATCCAAAGCATGCAAGTGTGTGTCTTGGTTTTTCTATGCTAAGAAATAGAAATCTAATTTAAATTGCACATACATATATGATTTATATATTTTATTGACTGGGATATGACCATGTCCTCTTTCTATTTGCAGATGGTAGTTGAAGTATTTAAGAAGCAGCCAGACGCGGTAAGTGGTACGCCAATGGCGTTCAATGTTTAAGACATGTTCGTTCATGCATTTTTTTTTTTCAACTTTGTGTGTAAAGAATAAAAAAAAAAAAAAAAACTGATTAATATACATACATACATATGTATATCTATAAACATACACAAACAAAAGAAAAACTCTGCTTACATGATAATGCATGTTTGTATGTATGAATGTATGTATATAAATGTAGTCTATCAAAAAAGGAGCTGTATTCTAATTTGTTTCACGTGAAATGCTTGATCTCATGTCGCCGAAATTTTCGAGGCTTCTTTAAATGTTCTTTGGTGAAAGCAAGGCGTTGTTGTCTATTAAATAAGAATATGATTGGGTTCTTGAACGGCGCAATATGTCATATTATTTGGGTTATGTGGGTGGTTAACTTCTTCTTGAATGCTGATGCAAATCAGATTTTGCTGGACACAGGCAAGCATTTTGACAATGATCTATAACGTTCCTAAACAACTTCCAATGCCACTGCCACAATTATCTGATCTGAATAGAACCCTTATGGGGGATGCACCACTAAATGAATTGAAAATATATGTATTTTGGTGTTTGTAAAACCAGTGTTAGGATCCCTTCTAGATTGAATTACATACTTACATATATACGTATGTATATATTTTATGTGCGCAGTTTTTTTTTTTTTTTTTTTTGTTGTAATAAGTGTATAAAGAAATTTGATGAAAAACTAATGAGTTTACACAAATAAACGTACTTATGCGTATTTGATACACACGGATGCATACATACACATCCATATACATAAGTACGTATGTATATATGCACGTACATGCAGTTGGACTCTTCTATAATGAAAGAATTAAAAATTTTTTTTTTTTTTTTTCTTATATTTAAACTTTTCTATAGCGAAATTCTCTCTCTATAACAAAGATTTTAAAAATATACATAATATAATGTGAATTAGTGAAAGTAAAAAACAAAAGAGAAAAAAAATTATTTTTTACGAAATTGTTTACTAATGAGTCAAATAAAAAAAAAATGCTGAGCTACCAAAAACAAATGATAATTGACAATTTCTGTTGATCCTTAGGAGGATTTCTATTAGACTAGTTTGTAAATTGCAAAGTAACGAATTTAGAAATGAACGAGTTGGTTGGTGTGTGCGCTAGTAACGATGACACACAAAGCTTTTCACTCGTCCTGTAGTCACGCAGCTGTGTAGACAACTGAAATACTCGCAGCTGCCTCACTTTGAAAATATGAGAGAATGTGTGTCTGTGAGAGCACTAATAGGCAGCGAGTAAAGTAGGACTAGCCACGCAACTATTCTGGGTAAAGTGTTTACAATCAGATTGTTATTAGGTAACATAATGACACTGGGCGAATTTATTAGCAGATGGAAAAGAGACTTTATGAAGGCAATCGATGTGTAATCCTAAAGCTCTCTTTGTTTTTTTGTTTTTGTAGTCAATATATATGTACAATGTCTACAAGTTAAAAGATTTAGAGATCTTATTGCTTAAACCTTCTAATAAGTTGTCATTAAAGTATGTGTATAATAATCTTATGAATCTTTCAATTCTATATATGTACATATGTATGTACATATTTTCCATTTCAGTAAACCACTAACCACATACCATATTCTTCATAGTCTTTGCACATACTTACTTAGGTATAAGGAAAATAAATTAGTACACAACTGGAAAACATATTTTTCTCATTCTTTGATATGTACATACATTTTTTTTTTATTCTATCTATTAAACTGTTTTTTTTACAATCAATCTTCATAGCGGCCGCAGTGATGAGGTGACTAGCTCTCACCAGCTCTGACCTGTTCTTCCCCTTATCTAAGCTATTGTTTTTCAAATGCTGAAATGCAAGCAAAAATCATTACTTCGTTTAGTTCTTTCTACTTCTACTTCTATGAAAACTTGCAAAGACTTTTCTATAGAAAATGGATTGACCAATGACTTCGTTCGTTCGTTATAGATCAGTCAAAAGTTTTCTAAAGCGAACTGATTTAACAACTGATAATGACTTCATTACAGAGGAGTTCAACTGTTTTGTGTATAAGCATACATTATTATGCAATATTGATTCTATAGAATATTAATTAATAATTGTTAATACAATAATATAATTTTCAATTCATATATTTATTATTAGGATCCAGTCCAAAAGAAGAGAATTCTGGATGAGCTCGAAGATGATATGTTGGAAATTAACGCCGAGCAACAATATTTACTTCTGAAATTGAATGACAGCTTGGATGCATTTTATAAATTTGTCACCAGCAAAGGCGTCGATGTTGTTCAATCCTATGCAAAAAACTTTATTTCGAACATATTTGTGACTTTGGTTTGTGATCCGACATACAATGCCGTCCCAAGGACAGTGAAGGAGCGTCCTGATATAAATGGCTTAATACGTAAACACTTTCTTGTGACTGCCGATTCAAATGATTTGACTAATTTAACTGGAGCGGGATTGGATGATTTGGAATTAACTAATTTGCTAGCAGATAATCCTCCTCAACAAGAGATCCCGAAATCACCATCAACTTCGGTGGTTAGTCTTAGCGATGATGAGGTTAAAATTATTGATGTTGATGAAAATGAACAAAAAGATTCTGATACTGATTCTGTACCTGTATCTGCTCCTGAAGCAGAAGATGTTTGTGAACTTGTAGAAGAACTAACTCATATCATTATTAATGACGATGATGATGATGACACTGAGATTGATGAGCAGCCAGTAGTAGAAGAGATTCTGTTAGATGAGACTGTTGAAAATTTGTATCTATCCCAGCCATCACATGATGATGAACCAAAAGAATTTGTTGCTGGTGAAAGTCGTTCAAATGCTGCACTTAACTCTTCTAGGCGTTCTCGTAAAACAAAACAACAACCACGCATTTTCGATGATGATGAAGATTCCAATTTGGTATTGCCGACTTTAAATATGCAAAACTCAATTGAAACAATTGAATTACTCTCGCCGCATGAAGACGATTCTCAACCTGGAACATCAACAGCTTTAGTAGTTAAACCACAGAACTCGAAAAAACTCACAACAACCAATCAGCAAAAGAACGCAAACACGACATTGCAGACAAAGAAGAAGATTGCAAGTGTTAAGCAAAAGAGAGTAGGACCAGGAACAGCAGGTGCCTGTACAACAACAACAACAACTGCAAGAGCACCAAACAACAACAACAAGAAGAAGACTACTCGTAAATTGACTGGCAGAAAGGCGAACAATTCAAATGGCCCAAGTACATCGGGCACATCAACGAGTGCTTCCATGTGTAGCAGTGGTGGCGAGACACACATATTTTCATCGGACGATTCAAATTTAGTTGATGCAACTATAAAACCAAATGATCCTGTCGAACTACCCTGTCTACCAATTGAGTATGGTCAGGAAGCCTTTTTGGCCATGTTCGATTTGTTTACACCACCGGCACTCGCCCATATGCAACAACGCCGATCCAAACGTCAACGTCGCAATATTCACACCACTGAACGTTCCGACTTCCATTATGAACGCTTTGAGCTGGTGAGTTTTTTTAAATTACAAATCAATATGATAAAATGTATGTTCTCTAATCTCTATTGGTATTACCACAGATGCAAGGTGAGGGATCAAAAAAGAAAAAGAATAAAGAATTCCTTTTATCACCAAAAGTCAAACGTATGCGTGCCAAAAAGGGAAATAATGCTGCTGCTGCTGCTGCTGCTGCTGCTGCTGCTGCTGCTGCTGCTGCTGCTGCTGCTGCTGCTGCTACAGCTACAACTACAGCTACAGCTACAACGACAACGACAACGACAACTACAACTACAACTACTGCTACAGCTACAGCTACTGCTACTGCTACAGCTATTGCTGCTGGTAACAACAAACGTCCAACGTTAGAGAATCTCGGAGAGGAACCATCAACAAGTTCTGGTCTAGCTCGTGGTCAATATTTGATTGTGCATCGTCGTTCAATGAAATCACCTCCATTGACAAGTGACAAACTCAAATGCAAGGAGTGCCGTAAAGATAATGGTATGTGTACCAACTACCACAGTACTAAATATCACTTCAAATATTATCCATTCATTTCCATTTCTACTAACTAAACATACATATAATTTAATTTAAATATGTAATATGAAATTTTGTCTAATTTCCAATTCCAAAATCGCAACACCATAGAGCCATTGTTACCATGCAGCATATGTGATTACATGTTCCATCAGGAATGTCATGAGGATGGAGGTAAACCACATCCCCATATCAAATGCCCAATGTGCTACTCCAAATGGAAGGCCGATATGCTTAAATGTAAGTCATAATTATCATTATCGAATAGTCAAACTGGATAGATAAATTCCAATTAAAACATATCATTATTGCATAGAATAAAAAGACATTAATGAATAAAAGGATCTAAATGATAAGGAAGGATGTATTCATTTTGAAGGTAAAATGAGATTTAGATTATCTTAATTCATGATGAGATTCACTCTTTTGAGACTATATTCTATAGATCCTTCTACAGTGTTGGGTGACAGACCACTGAAGGGCTAAGAATTTCTAAAAAAATATGTAATGAATTTGTTTTTCTAGCTAAATCGTAAGCCTATTATATGTATACAGTCGAACATTCGTTATATAGAATCGATAATCTAACTTTTAATTTGATATCTCTACTCAACTTAGCTCAGTAAAATATGTTGAAAAAATAGGTAAATCTCGGATTTCATGGTGAAAAGCTGATTGTCATTTAAAGCATAGGAAACAAGATATTTACAAAAAGGATTTTAGTGACCTTTGACCTTGAATATCTTGAGACGCCGGCACCGGACACATCTAGACTTTTGACACAATGTGTAAAATGTCAAAACAAAGGTTTTCATCAATTTTCAGCATATTACCTTTTAATCGTAGGTTATATCCTTATAATCTTGTTATTTTCGTAATTTATCAAAGACTGAATACATTGGTATGGGACAGGACATTACTGTTCATTTCCAAAAAGGATCAAATTACCTCCATTTTTCTTTTTTTTCTGTAATCATTTTCATTTTTTAGGAATCCCCTAATTATGCTTTACCATTTTTTTTTTTCTTCTATTTTTGATAATCTTTTGATAATAGGTAAAACATTTGTTATAGGGAAATCAAATTACACTAAAAATAGAAATAAACCTCTGTGCACACGAAATATATTTGTAATAGGAACAGATCTTTGTTATATGTTGATGTTTATTATAGAAAAAATTTGCATTTTTGCCACTTATACTCACTCCCCTTACCAATCTACCACATATGATGATGGATAAAGGCTAATATTATTATAAAGAGGACTATTGAGGAGAATATAGAAGTGGGTAGGGGGTATCTGATAGTTTAATAGTGTTTTTTTTTTAAATTTATTTTGAATGCAATCAAATTTAACATATTTCACTTAAATTACTTTTTAGCGATTCATCAGCAAGCAACACAAAACCTAAAAAACAGAGGTTTTGGCAACAAAAGAGGTGGTGACGGTGCCGGACCCGGTCCCAGCAGCAGTGGCAGTGGCGTTGCACCACACACCAAATGAGAAACAAGAACCTCTATAATAATCATACACAATCAAAACTAAACAATAACATCTTTTTAATTTAGTTATTTTTTATAATGTTGTAACAACAAGGAAATGCAATTCCTTATTGATTCATTTAGAATAGTAACACAAGTGTTCTTCCACACACCACCACCACCACATAGGGGTCATAATGGTCTCCAAATGGATAAAACATTAGATAGATGATACATATATGTATATTATCCATTTGCATTTATTTGTAAGTTTTCTACGCAAAGACGTCTTATAAGGGTCTCCGAATTATCATCGGATATAAATTCCGAATACCCATTTGCCTTTGATTTTAAATTTAAATATTTGATACACAAAGAGGGTTATCTTAATGGTCTCCAAATGGCTTTTTAGTAGACATAAATATCGAATGACCATAAGTCTTCGATATAAAATTTTTATGATTGATATAGATCTTAAAGGTCTTCATATGGCTAACAAAAAAAAAAAAAAAAAAAAAACAATAGATAGAAATTACTATTGCCGCCCATTTAACTCTTTATTTAATTATAATATGTTCCTTTTATATTATAAAATAAAAAATGGCTGTTACGTATTTTTTTTTTATAATATTAAATGATAATAAATAATAATAACTTAACAGTAAAACTTGTTAACAATCAGCATAAAGAAATACCAAAAAAAAAAAAAAAAAAAAAAATGTATTATTAATGACGGCGATAATATAACAAAAGTTCATACATATAAACTTAAAAAGAAATGACTGTTAGATATTAAAATATGTTGTATAAAAAAATCAATACATCTTGTGCCCCATCTCAAAAATGTAGTCTGATTAGTGGATAGATATAATACCAATACATGATATCATTATACATATTCGGATTCCTAACCGACTATAATATTTTTATTTTATATCTCATGAAATATGAAATATGTTGTATATAAAATAAAAATTATAAAAATCATCATCAAACATTCATAGTGATGATAATCATCCATCTAATTTAATTGTGTCTGTCGTGTGTTTGTTTTCTTTTATATCCGTTTATTGATTGAAAAATATACATACATATATATATAAATATATATTATAATAAAACATACATAATATCAATTACATATAATAATATTTTTAATATATATAATAATAGAATAATAATAATAATAATTGTTTTTATAATAATAAAAGTTGACTTTATACGATTACTGTTTTTTTATTCCTCGCACACACACACACACACATACATATATATATATATATATATATATAATGGTTCTCAAGAACTGAGAAAAGTAGAGCGCCTAAGAAGCATTAGGTAGAGCTGTAAATGGAGTATAACCCAAATTATAGATGTGAGCCAAGAGGCTAAGTCTTGCACTGCGAGTCCGGTGTAACCAGATTATATTACATGGGCGTGGCCCCGAATGAGGTATACCTAGCAGACATTTTGAAGAAGATTCCCCTTCCAACAAAAAAAAAAACAATGAAGTGGGTTTCCACTCAGCGTTGCTCAAACTAGAGTGGGGGTCACAAGTGGCGGATAGTGGATGGCCTGCAGATATGTAGGTTAGCTGCGAACATCAAATAAAATATAAAATAAACAGTCCCCGACCGACCAATGAACGGCGAGATTGGATGGAGTTGTTTTAAAAGGCTGTACATCCTTGTGAAATCTTCGTGAAGGGGCAAATGTGAGCCGCCCGCATAATAAACTCTCCGAAATCCAAAAGGCGTCTGCTCCCAGATTGGGCGGCCTTTTTCGTCTGCATCTGAACATGCCAACCTAGGCAGCAATTAAGCCTGGCGGTAGGCCAGGTTGCGTATATTTCATAGTTTTTCCGCTAATGAAGTTGAAAAGGTAATGTGAGCCTACTCTACCGAGGCGGCAGACATGACATGAATTTGAAACCAGCCGCTTTGGATCCTGGTCACAAAGTTTGCATTGGACGCAGTGAAGTGGACTGCGTTGCCCCGGGCGAGTGCCGGTCCATCTGTATGTATGGGGACTGATTAAGTGTAGGTCAGGCTTCAGGGAACTGGGGTAGGGACTGTGTCCCAAGGGTATACCCATTCCTGCCTATTATGGCCCGCCACCCTGCACAGGATGCGCTTGCAAACAACTACAAAGAATGTCACAAAGTACCGGAAAATCACTACCACATCAATGGCCAACTTGATTGCCGTAGTTCCCTGCTACGGCTACAAGTTTATATAAAGATCCGGTATTCACTCCACTTCCACTCCCACTCAAGAAGGTTCCCATATCCACAAAGGAGCTCGTAGGAAATAGATTGTGAAAATGAAGTGCTTTCAAAATCTGGATCAATAATCACAGTCGTTGTAGATACCGCTTCGGTACCAGCGAATAAGGATTCAGAAGTAAAAGACAAGGAGGCGAGTGGGCCATTAGTTGAGCCTGTGTCAGTTTCAGCTCTTGTCAACTAAATCAAAATCATCACAAGCAAGAAGGATAACGCATGGTAACAAAAGTCATGTGGATGATGATAGATCAGTTAAGCCACATACAAGCTAGCCCAATAAGAAAATTGGAGCAACTTGCTGTGATGAAGGAGAACCAACATCACGTCAGCAACCCTTTTGTTCATTCTGCGTTGGTATGGTCGTTCTCTTCTACATACTGTCCTCGTTTTAGTGAAGAAAGGTCACAGACAAAAATGCCAATTAGTAAAAACCGCTATAGCTACGTCTCTCCGTGCAAGAGAGCAGAAGAGCAGCTGAACGGGACGATACAATACTCCAAAGTATCAACAATTCCATCGATACTCGATATTTCCTTAATGAAATAAAGTCGAAAGACATTTTTTTTTATGACATTAAAATATAAATTTCGGTCGTAAAAACAATTAACAATCCATTCGCGACAAGTTGACAATCACAGAGCGATTGCTAAATAACGTGCACATCCGGTCGTAGGCCCCTTCTTGTATATTATGGACAGTGGCGGATGCTTTACTAATTGATTCACTGCATGCCAATGAAGCGTCTTGCATGTGGTGAGTTGAGTGTACGGTACCCTAATGCTGCAGCATTTCAGTGACCGTCATTCCTATTTTGAACGCATAATTTTATTGGTCTAATGCTTATTGGAAATTGAAAGCACAATTGCAGTGAATTCCGAGGCTGCCATTACTGCCAAAAACATTAAGATCTGTAGAGGTATTGAATGTTGCATATCCATGTCGTGATGAAGAACCAGAAGTCCCAACAAAAGCTAAAAAGTTGGCTAATCTGTTCTTGGCTTAGATGGCTTCGTCGGGGTGTTCAAATGTTGTAGTTAGGTTACATCAATTCAGGCTCTAGCACAAATTTCTCTTCATATCGCCTCTTTTAATGGACTCCATGCCAATGGTGAGAAATGCGCGCTAATGTTGTAGCATTTGGGTGATCATTACTCTTGAGCGTGTAATTCCTTTAGTCTTATATTGCTTGCCAATCCATGGATAAAAGCTATCCTTGGCTTGTACGGCTTTTGGCAGACACAGTGGGTACTTCACCCCACCTTTGTGTACAATGCGTCTCAAATCGCCTATGCTAATAGACTCCCATGCAAATGGCGCGTGTTGCATGGAATGGGAAGAGAGTCCGAATGTTGCAGCGTATAATTCCATTGGTCTTATGTTGCTAAAAGTCATTGCTCCGGCTAAGTCAGTACAAGTAATCTACATTATATACAAAGCTTGGTCCAGAGATTCTTTCAACTCCAAATGCTATTATCACATGAATCTAGCGTTTGGAAAGACAATGTCCTGCCTGCCAAGCAATGACAGCAAAATTCTTCGAGATGTATTCAATGGCAAGTATTTGAAGCGACGAAGATCCTAAAAATCCAACAGAATCCAAAAAGGTGGCTAAAGAATTCCTTGTCCTTGATGACTTACGTTAGAGCTATTCGTAGTATGGTGGCGTCTTTTAACCAGACTCGGCAGCACTCAATTAAACTAATCTAGGTGCCTGTGGCCTTACAGGTAACGAGATGGCGGATGAGTGTGCCAGGAGAGAGTCGGCAATGTCTAGCTCTTCAGCTGTTGCTGATATTCATAGACCGATACAAGACATCTTTTCAAGACTGGAAGCCATGGTGCTAGCAGACAGTATGTGGATAAATGAGTCTGTTTGTACTGTTGCTAGGACACACTATCCTTGCTACCAACCAAGACGGACCTCCTACACTTCGGATGATGACTGGAGTCTTAACAGGGCACTGCGCAATTGGGCTGATGACCCATAGGATGCGTGTTCCATACCAATAATTCTGTCTAAGTTGTGAAGATGAAGGAGAATCAGAGAGTATTCAACATCTCCACCCCACCCTCTTCCTAATCCTTCCATAATAAGGCATCACAATGGGCCGCAAGGCTTTTGGGTGAACTCGTGTGTATTCGCGACCGGCCTGTCTAACCTAGTGTAACCAATGTGGAGACCTTTAATAAGGAATTGCATTGTTGTTACAACATTGTAAAATATACTAGAAAATGTACCTTTTTGTTGTTGCATCTTAAAATAAACTAGAACTAAATTAGAAGATGTTATTGTTTAGTTTTGTGTATTATGAATATTATAGAGGTTCCTGTTTTTCATTTGGTGGGTAGTCCACTGCCATTGTCACAGACACTGGGACCGTTACCACATTTTTTATTGCCAAAACCTTTGTATTTTCTCCAAGGTCTCTTAAGACTAATGGCATCTGTGTAACGTCGACCTTGTTTCGAGCAGCCTGTCTATTCAAAACTGCATCATTAGAGCAACTACATTTTTCTCATACTATTAAGATCGGTTAATGGCTCCTTTTGGACTAGGGCACTACGTTCCTGCATAGTCTTGACAAAGAGCTCACAAAGAGAAAGTTTTCTCTATTGTGCGTGATTTGTTCAGTCTATTCATTGTCTTTGTTGTCTGTGACATCAGACGGGACCTCGAATTGCTAAAGTCTTTTACTTTTGCAAAAATTCTCATCTCTTCTAAATGACAATTTGATAGACATAAGATTATATTATAATCATATCCACACTCTTGCAACCTTAAAGGATTTCAAAACAAAAAAGTCACAGAACAGAACCATATTTGGGGAATGAGCATAACCGTATATTTTATGGCCAAAATATATCGGCTCATATATGAATTCATGATGCATTAAACTACGGTTTGATTTGGGTTATGTCATTCTGATATAAAATGTCTCTTCGTCATTGTGAACTTCGTTGCCATCCTTCATAGCGACGACTTCTTTGCGGACTCATCTTCATCAATCACTGTCGGAATCAATGGTATTTATTTGCTGAACTGGTTCAATGACTTCGATGTCACTGTCAACATTTCCGTTTTCACCTCATTATTATAAATACTAACTTATATTGTATTTTATAAATCAATATAAAAGTTGATAAAAAAAAGTGCAATTTTTTATATTAATACAAATTTCGTTGTATATTTTATGGTTATTTAAATATAAATGCTCATACATATTTATTTATAAACTGATATTTCTAATGGGATGGTGGAACTCTTCGGTAAGCTTATCCTGTATAAATCCTGTATTTTTTTTAAAATCCGATTGAAGTGTTCCAACTTATTCCCTATTTCTGGCTACAAATTTCTCCTTGCAGTTACTTCCAAGCATGTAGTCAACGCTACGATTATTCCAAAGTGTTTGATAAGCGCATATTGTTTGTTTGTACCAAATCCCTCATAAACTCCTTATTGTCTGACATGTCTTGTAGTTTTTCTGTTATCGGTATCATTGGGTATCAGTACTGGAATCACAATCCAATTCCAATTGTTCTCAAGTCTTCTTCGTTAATCTGTATCCTTGATGGTTTTTAAACGGAAAATCTTATACATTTATTTTCAAAGTTTGATTATATAATCTAGACAATAATCTGTAATTTAAATAGTAGAAATTATTAAATAATTAAAATCACTAAAAAATGAAAGATCTAATAAATGGTTACATTGTATTCAGTATATATTTAAGCGGAGAAGGGTGAGAGCTAGTCACCTCGTCACTGTGGTATCAGTCGAACAAATTGTTACAAACCTTATAATTACAGCTTCTCCGAGATTCTAATATTCATTAATAATTTCAAGATTTTTCTCATATATAATAGAGATTATCACATTTGCTGTGGCTGTTTCCTTTTATTCATTATCTACATTGATCTTTATTCTCACATTAAATAAAAGTTCCACAACTGTACAAAATGCTGTTAAGAAGCCAGCAACTAAATATAAATACCTTCACGGGTTAGCCCTAGTATTTCTTCAGTACTTTTGCAAGGGATAGAATGTATGAAATGTTCGCTACTCTTCCATTCATGGAGAACTAATCAAATAATAGATATAAATTTATGACTATCGAGTTTCTTTCAATGAAGAAGCATAGTAGACATTCATGGTTGAAAGAAAATCATTCGGAGAAAAATCTATTACTATATTTTCAAGAATTTTTAATAATAATTATTTAAGTATTTATCTTTACGTGAATTTCAAGACTTTACATATGTGAACATATTTTGAGAGGCCTTCTACTAATTGTAACAAGGATTTGCAAAAACTTACCAAAAGTATTGGAAGGAGGCTAGGATAGTAGATCTTTAGTCACTTGGCATTGATTTCTAAAAATTAATCCAAAGCAATTCTCATCATATTTTGGATCGACTGATTTAAGCCATAAAACTGAATGATGTTTTTGCAAAATATATAATCCGCGATGCGTCACACCTCAATCGGTCGTAATGAAGTTATTTTTCGATTATGAAACAGTATATTATCACCATCAATTTATGTCTCTTCATGTAGTGTAGCAAACATAGTCAACGGCTGTAAATGTCAATAAATAAATATTTATCACATATTTATATGAATTTTATACATATACCATAGTTCTGCAGGTTCTATTCCATTGCCTTCATTAAAAATAATACATATAATAATTTATACGTTACAAGTAACAATTACAACATGCTACCATCTTTCAATTTATCCAGACTCGATTCAGAGTCAAGGAGCTACATAATTTTAAATACCAAATGCAATGAAATCGAACTTGCAAAATTATAAGTATATAATGTACTTACTATTTATCTTTTAAGTATGTACTTACATTGAGATTCGATCTTCCCGTACCGTACTAAATTTTAGTCGAATTAATGGATTCTATATCACTTTTTCATATTTTGTTATTTTGGTTTGCTTTTCATTATATACGTATGTATGTACATCCAATCACTATACACTTTACTTTTTAAATACACAACAATATTATAAACTTATATCACATATTTGTATTTCTACGAAAAATAAAATGTGATAAAAATGAATCAAAGCAAACTATATGAACTAATTACAATAATATGTACTTATGTAGGTAAGTATATTGAAGACCGTGTAATCCTTCGTTCAATACATTGTGGTTGTAATCTTGCTCTTGCTCGTTTTTTAGGCGGCATGATGAGGCAAAAATTTCTGATCAAAATAAACACAAACTAATTAAACACAAATAGCAAGGTTTTCTAAGTTTCTAAACGTGATAGATGTCGCCGTCAATTTTTGAACCAAAAAAAGGGAAGAAACTGTGTTGCCAACATACCAAAAAAAAAAAAAAAAATAGTTAGCACTGTCAATTTAAACTACAATTTTCGGTTATACTATTTTCTACTAAAAGTAATTATATTTTCCCCTTTTTCCACATTAGCTTCGATTGTGAGTTGGTGCGGAGTATCTGAATGGTTTATAATAATAGAGATAATATTTAAATATAAAATTATATTAGAAAAAACTTGACAAGAAACAGAAGGAAACAAGAGCAAATACATATACATTTATATACATATGTATATGTATTAATTACGAATAAAGTGTCTATTAAACATGAATATAAAAAGTTATTAATTATTATGCTTGATGACTTGCATAAATTTGAAAGTACAAGCCATGCATATATTTTAATATGAACAAATATTTTCTGTTAAGTGTTGAGAGTTCAATATTCTTTCTTTTCAACACTACCTTCTGAGCATGTGATTGATTGGTACTTATGTATATTATTTCAGCATTGTGCATGACTTGGTATAAAGACTGCATTTTTGCCATTCACATGTTCGGAAAATTGGCAACCAATTGTGTGAATGCATTTTTCTTGTAGACCCTATACACGGTCACACATGATTGAATCAATCTTTAATGATCAAGTTGGAACTACACAAACGACTTCAACGATAAGCTGTAAAATGTCGACATAGCAGACTCAAATTACACAAATGACTTCAACGTTATTGACTTCAGTAAACAAAAAAATAAAGACAGCTGTGAATGTGAAAATTAGAGAAATTATTTATTGAATAAAAAAATATTAAAAGATGAATTATTAAAAAAATCAAGTATGTATTTTTATTATCATGTAATTAATTGAATAGGAATATCTTTTTAATTATGTAGATAGGAAAGCCTGCCATCAAATTAAACATAAATACTGCAAAGAAATTCCTATTACCAAAACAGTTTTTTGTCATTCACCAAGCGATCAAGCAATTCTTTTGGTTTACAAACAGCTGTTTATTGGTTCATTAACCAATTCTTTTCCCATTTACCATATTCAAAAGTTTATATTAATGCTTGTAATGTATTGCAAACATTTAAATTTATCAATTTAGTCATAACACCAGGTTTCTTATTAAATACAAATAAAACAAAATATATTAAAATATATAAAAAAAAAAGAATAAAAGAAACGATAGTCTAATAAAAAAAACTAAATTATGTTTCAGCCAGAAATGACATTACTTAATTATTTCAGATTCATTTTTTTTATTAATAAAAAGAAACATGCTTAAGCTATGTATATTTAAACTACCAGACAATTTAATAAGAATGTCGTTTGTGTAGTTACAGCTTAACAATAAATATACCTTGATTCAAACGTAAGTGACCGTGTGTGGCCGTGATTGAAACTGGGCTAGAGTCATTTCAAATTCATTTTGATAAATTTCTGATTGATCAAGCATGAACGGTCATTGTGTGGCGAAATTTCTTTTTATTAAATTCAGCAGCGAACGGTTGTGAAAAAATGAACGCTTATAATGCCTTTTAAACTGATTTTTTTTTTATTTAAATTTCCCACAAATTAATGGATGATAAACTAAAAGAAATTGATTCAGATCCGAAAATAAAATTATATTTTCTTGAGAAAAAAAAAAATTCAAAAATTCATCTGTATTCATTTTGAACATCCTTCCTTCTCTCAGCAAAATTCAATTGGAAATGAAGTTTGATTCAATTATGCTTGCGTCGTGTATGTGCTGACTTTAAGCCAAATTTATCGTATGCTCACAAAAATACATCCCTGTTCGTTGGTCGTTCTTTTGTTCGGTTGCTGAGTGCGGAGCAAAGTATTCTCCTCTTGTTTCTTGTTTTCCTAAAGTCGTTGCTGCGTGCGGTTGTGCGCAGCGAGAATTTTGTTCCGGTTTTTTTTTTACTTGAAAGAAAAAAAAATTTAATTTTTGTTCGAAGAAGGAAAAGTAGAAAACAAATTATTCGGGAAAGAGAACATCATTAACAATTAAAGTCTGTGCAACAGAATGCAATGACAGCAGCAGCGATAACAACAAAACGAAATTGGGTGACATAAAAAAAATTTTCAAGAAAACGCAAAAAAAAAAAAAAAAGAGTAGAAAGAGCATTTTCGTGAAAAGTGAAAACAAGTGCAGAACATTAAATTTTTTTTTTGTTTTTTTCATTATACAAACACAAACAAACACGCAATCTCATGCAAACAAAAAAAGAAAAAAAAAACGTATTTAGTAATAAAAAGTAAAATAAAAACAAAACAACAACAACAATTAGACTTCTATGTGAATGTAATAATATATAATGGACATAAATTAAAAATATTAAAGAAAAAAATAAAAGTAAGAAAAACTTAATAATATTATAGAAAAGGGTCACTCGACAACAAATTTGGAGTGGAGTGAAAAGTGGCATTGAGATAACAGAAGAAAGGACAGGACAGTGAAAATAACGATGAATTTACTACGTGCGCGACAAAATTGTTGTCGCCTTTGCCTTGCGCCACAAACGGAATGCATTTCGATCATAAATAGTTATGCCGCCGATAGAGAACCACTTTCTGAAAAGATTTTCAATTGCGTCAACGTCGAGGTGAGTCTCCCCCCGTATATTTTTGTACCTACAAATAAATTTGTTTTTAACTATCTAAGTAGATATACATATGTATATACGTATGTATGTAGTTCGAACATGATGCGATCTGGCAATGTGGTGGTTGCCAGCGTGCCAGGTTGGTTGCCTAGTTGCCTAAAATAGAGGTTTAGTTTGTTCTTTGCACCACCGAAGATTTGGTGATGATGATTTTTCTTAATATTATTTTTTCTATTGTAATGATGGTAGTGGTGATGATGGTGATGGTGGCCACACCCGTGCCCAAAGCAGCGTAGTCAGTCATCCACCACCACCCACCATTTAGCACCTAAGAGCAGCACCAAAAGCGTAGCCGATGCTTTATTGGATGTCGGTTGAGTTGGTTGGTGCTCTTCGTTTGGTCTGTTTGTTGGTTTGGTTGCTTCGTTGGACAACGACAAAAATGTATGCGTGTCTACTTTGATGATGATGATGATGAATATTTCTCCGTGTATATGTGTCTGTCTGTTTCTGTGTGCTAGCTAGCTTGCGTGTGCCTGTTTTTGTATGTGGTGAGTGTTGTGTGATGTGGTGTGTTTCTGTGTGTTAGTTATTTTGTAGCCAACGTTTCAATAGCACCACTACCACCTACGTGCATACACTTGAATACGCCGCCATGCTGGGTTTGGTTGGTCGGTCGGCCATGATATCGCTATTGCTATTGCCGTTGCCGTCATCACCATCATTATCGTCATTTGTTCGGTTGCTCATTTTCGCTTGCTCTGCTTCGTCATTCAATGCTGTTTGCGCTCATTCAATTGCTTGTTTGCTTGCTGCTTGCTCACTTGGATTGGTATGATTTGGTTTGGTTGGTTACCAAATGCCTCGCACGAAACGGCGTAATGTGTATACACACATAATAACTTCCATTGGGTTCAAAGTGAGGTTATGGACGAATCCAAATCCGTAACGAGTAAAACACATTTGCGCCTTAGATATTTTTCTGTTATTGCTGCTGCGGCTGCAGTTGGATGATTGTGCAAGAGCTGCGCAGCGGTGGAATCATTGAGAATTTGGTGGCTGACTGACAGCTGGCGGCTGACAATCAAGGACAACAATGGCGGCAGCCATGTTATATAAAAGTGAACATTATTTTTTTCCCCAAGTGCATGTGCCACCACCACCGCTAGATACTCTTTTTTTTTTTTTTTGTTTTATATGATACGCGAGTACATTTAGTTATTTATCAATCGATCGATCGATCGATTGATTGGTTGTTCGCCTGAAGAGTGCATAGTCACGATGTGACACTACATCACCACCACCACCACTACTGCGACAACGACCATGCCATTATAGAGAAGTAAGCCGTCGCCGTTGCCGCCATTACTTTTGTGGTTGTGGCGCCGGCGGTGGATGGCTGTTGTTGCTAAATACTTTGATGATGATAATGACGATGGCAACAATGGTGTGCTGATTATTGTAGCTAATGCTTGCTCTGGCACTGTGGCTGTGGTTACACTCTATATCATGGATGAGCAGCAGCAGCAGAAGCATTTGGTGACGGTGATGGTGACGATGACAACGACGACGAAGACGAGCACATTGTTAATGGTGATGATTTTGAGTATTGGTATTGGTGTAACATGACGACCGACGACTCTACGTTGCCTGTGGCTCATTTTCTTGTCGCTTTCTCACGTTCGTCGGTCGTAATCATCATTAGTATCTTAATCATTATTATTATTATTATTATTATTGTTGTTGTTGTTGTTGTTGTTGTCGTCGTAGTCGTCGGTCGACAATGGTTTTGGTTTGGTATGGCATGGTTGGTACTCTGTATATGCGTCGCTTGCTTGGTTGGCTTGCTCACTGGTTCAGTGCTTGCTTTGCCTGCCTGACTGCTTCAGCAGCTTTTGCTTGGACGGACTGGTCTGGTTGCTTCGTTAGTTTGCTGGTAGTTGGTCGCTGGCTGGCTGACTTGTGTTATTGCTGTTGGCCTTTTATCAATGTTTACTCTCTTTGATGCTTGTTTGCTCGCTCGCTCTCGCTCTCTTGGCAACTAAATGGTTCCCTCTCCGGTCTTTATGTGTACGATAAGTATGTGCGGCGTGCGTGTGTTTGTGGTGTCTTTGGCTTTTGTAACTTCGAGCGCGCATGGTTATATGCATATTATGTACATCGGTATATGTACATACTTGTACATATATACGGCGATTGCTTATATATGGCTGTATATCCGTTCCTCCATCCACATCCAACCCATCATCAATTGGTCGATTGGCTCTGTCCATTTTCGTGTGGTATTATCCACATCGATTCCATTCCATTCCATTTCATTCCCTACCTTACATTCTATTCTATTCCATTTCACATTTGATGTTGTTATATTTTAATATAAATAATATTGTGGAATAGTAAATTATTCCTGGATTTGCATTAACCATTAAACATCAAAAGAAATTACTACAAATACATAAGAAATACATATGTACATACATATATGTATATGAAAAGATGAGGAGCCATATTTTGATGTGCATGTGATGTGATGACAAATTTGAGGTTAGGTTGCCAGACAAAAGTACAAGGTGGTTTAAGATCAAATCTTAGGGTTGGGGTTACCAGTTGTATTAGAGAGCAACATTTTATTTTTTTTTTTTTAATAAACTGTGAAGTGGTTGAGTCGGCATTTAATAACAACAACAACAAAAAATACTAACAAAAACAATAACAATTAAGAATTATAAATACATAATAATAATAATAATGACAAGAACAACAACATTAACATATTTTGATAAAATGTACAAACAGTTGTTGTTATTTGTTGTTATTATTTTATAGAAAACAAAAAAGAGAGAAAGAAAAACAGAAAACAACGCGATAAATGTTGTACACAAAAGAAAACAGAAGAGAAGCAAATAGTGTGGAAACAAACAAAATACACGAGTAGGTATACACGACAATATTATGACAAAATGAGTTGTGTTGACACTACCTTCAGTATTATCATTATCACCATACACCATATGTATGTATATATTTAGTTGTATGTGCCAATAGTGGAAATGGCAATGGCATTGGCCTAGAAAGACTATTTTAAAGGAAATCCTGAAAATACACATAATAAGAATAACATCGATCGACTATTGTAACCGAAAATACTATATTTCATCAAAAACCAGGCAGGCGGGCAAGACATTTATTTTGTCCATCCATCAATTCATCAGTGACTCAGTCAGCTTTCATCTTTTGTTCTTCATAATAATAATTATACATCTATTCCTTGTATTCATCTGCTTGTTGTTCAGGAATCTCTTTATTCACTATTCACCTATTCATCATTTCCTTCTTTTCATGATATTTTACTCTACTCTACTCTATTCTTCATCATCTTCATCGTTAATATAGTATTAATGCTAGCTAGCCAGGCACACGCATTACGGCGGCGGCGGCATACAAAATCATCCACACAGTGGCATGGTATAGGCAGACAAATTGTTGTTGTGTACATGTGACCAAGAGAGTCACCACTCGCTACAGCTACACTACATTTGTCTCACTATGTGTTGTACACCATCAGCACCAGGGCAGCAATTACGTTGTATTTAGGTTGGTTCTATTTCCAATTCTTTTATGGTCTGCCTTTCATGGAATTCGCTCGGTCGGTCGGTTGTTGTTCGTTAGTTTGTTCATTCCTTTAACTGGCTGTCAGGCAGGCAGGCAAGCAAGGTAATCTACATCAATTCAGACCTCTGTTGTGTCAAACAGCAGGCAGGCAAGCAACGAAATAAGGCATACCAGGCAAGGCAGGCAGATATTTGCAATGACTTCTGCTGCTTGCAATTGCTGAGTTCTTCATGATGATGACGATGGCGTTGGCAAACGCTATATCGAATCTTCCAGTGCGCGAGCGACAGCTGCAATATACTCTCATATATGATGATGACTAGTATAGATGGTTGACTGGGCGACCTAAACTGCCCTGTTTTGCCAGCTTGTGTTGTGTAGTAGTGCCTTCATTCTCTCATCATTTGTGGTCTTGATTTATCAGTAAAACACACTTCGCTTCACATTGAATGTTTGTGTGTGTATGTGTATGTGTGTGTATGTGTGTGTGTGTGTGTGTGTGTGTGTGTTATTGTTGTTGTTCTTTTTTCTTTCCCTCTTTTTTGTTATGTGCTTCGTTGTCATTACGCGTTTTTTCATTCTCTCTCTCTCAATCATCTCACATTCTGTTTTGTGCTCTCATACACTTTATTGCTTTTGCTCTCATTTACTGTTTTACTTTTGTTGTTGGTGTTGTTGCTGCTATTCTTGTGATGGTGGATTTGGCTGGCTTTGCTGGCTCGCTGCCTGGCATGCCAGACTATCATGCACACGGTTTTTATCGTGGTTGTGGCGTTGCTACTGACTTGTGACTGCTGCTGGCCTCGATAACTACTGAGTATACTGAACGATGAGCGGGTTGGTTTTGCTTTGCTTTGCTTGGCTTGGTCGCTTAGTTGGTTGCTTGCCTGCGTGTCCTTCATCATTACCACCGGCAGTTGTAGTATCCGGTGTAGTATACACTACTCCAACACAGCACAGAACAACAACAACAACGGAATAAATATCAGAAACACCATGTATAAAGAGCAACCAACGATGTGCTGCTATAGTTGCGAATGGAAAAAAAAGAAATATAAAGAGGGGAGTTTGGTTCATTCATTCGTGGTGGATTTACTTGCTTTGCTGTACAGTGCCGTGTCGTGCCTGACTGGGTTGGCTCTGACTCTTGACTGGCTTGGCTTGCCTGGCTGGCTGGCCTCATTGCTGTGTGAGCGAGTTAGTGGCGGTTCAGGCCAGCCAGCTATGGTTGGCAAAGCAGGCTGTGTTTCACTAGAAGATTCATTGCTTCGTTGTTGTGTGCTCAGAGTATTCTCGCTCGGCTATCGATTTGTGTTACGATGACGATGATGACTATGACAGCAATGAGACGCGACCCCAGACGACGAGACCAACCAAACGATGGCGTTGATGATACACAGTTGATTCGTTGTCGTCGCTATCGTAAACGGCGTCAGCAGGCCCCACTTCGTGCACTCGTACGTCGTCGTTTAGTTTTCACTTTGGCTGGCTGGCTGACTGGCTATAATGATGGTATTGGTTGCTTCGCCGAACTGACTGACTGACTGACTGATGGATTGATTGACTGACTGGTTGTGTGATTGACTCATTGGCTGACGAATCTGGTTGCCGTTGCCTGCTCTGCTCTACTCTAGCTGCTGATGACTGATGGCAACCATTTTGAATTGATGAAATATGACTCTGGTGCTTCTATTTTTCCTGCTTAGTATTCTTTCTTGTCATGCTCTGTTTTTATTTAGCAATCTCATTTTATAGGAACCATCATTTCGATGCCACTAGGTCCAGTATCAACTACCAAGTAACTTCCAATGGTATTAGGAATTGTTGACGGTTATCGATTTATCGTGTCATCCCATGCCATGCCAAGCCGTATTCTGCTGTACTGATCGCTTTGGTTGCTGGGATGCTTTAGATTAATTTTATGTCATGGTCAGTCAGTCCACTTGGTTCTTGGCTGAGATTCGAGTTTCTTGAAAATGTCTTTGTTTCCTTCCTCCCGTCTTCTATATTAGTTTCATTGATTGGGCAACTTCTATTTGTAAATTTCTTATTGTTGGTTGTATGGTTTGGTTGGTAGCTTCATTTCTTGGGATCTGGTCACTGACAGTCTTTTCTGTTTCACCTTGAAGATTCAAATGATCTTTTCATTATGCTGTCTGTTTGTCTTTTTACTGTCTTCTTGGCCTGCCTGCATGTTTGCATACTTGCTTGCCTGCCGGCCGTCCTGCCTGCCTGACTGCCTTTATACCTTTATCTTTGTCTTTTGAGGTCAGCCAGATTTTTGTTAAGTACTTCATAGTCTTTTCCCAGAGATATCTCTTGGTATTGGTGGTGATGGTGGTCACGTCATCAGTAGATTTCGATTGCAGCTGTTATTCAAGTGTTGCTTGTTGTTGTAGGTATACATATGCATCGGTGTACTCGTATGCATGTTTATGTGTTTATCTGGTTGAACTGCTGCATTGGTTGTTGGTTGGATTTTATATCTTGCATCATTCATGTGTACTTTGACCATGGCTCGCCTCGGCTTGGCTTGACTTGGGTTCGCTTCAATTCCATCATCATCTCATCAAGATTGTCGACAGCTGTTTTTATAGTTTTAAACTGCTTTGCTTTGGTTGTGGTCTGGATTCTCTTTTATTTATTACCCGTTTAGCAACACTCATCATCTTATGGTTCTTTCAATGCGCTGTGCCGTCACAGCCGCCTCAACTGCTGTTGCCATCAAAGAAGATCAACATTAACACAGGGAGAGTGCATCAATAGCACAGCGGTGATCCACAATTTAGAGAATGTTGTACAGCCTCATCTCATCATCATCGTCGTCGTCGTCACCATTGTCGGTGTTGTGCTTTATTTTCGGTTCCGTCAATATTTGTCCGAAGCTCTTTTCTGTTTGCTTCTCACTTATTGGGGATAGTTGATTCAATACATCCAACACAAAATTCTTGTTGTTGTTTTTATTTTCTTCTTTCATCATATTATATACATACATATTATTATTCCAAAAATATTTTTGGTTTTTTTTTTGTTCGTTTAATGTTCTGGCAGCTCTCTCTTTATTTGGTATTTCCCCAGCCTTCATGTCTTCAATCACCGTCAACTTCAATGAAATTTAATCTACCGATATTACCCTATATGTAGTACGTATATAGGGGTAGACTGAAAAGCTTTCGGCTTTCGGAAGTAGATTATTTTTTATTTGTCACCTCTCTAAGCTTTTAATGTTGTTGTTTATCCAAAATTTTGATTTTTTCGAAACATAGAAAAATGAATTTTTCAAAGTCCTTCACAATATACGAGTACATACATAATGTCGGGAGTTTAAGTCTGAAGAATATACTGTATGCGAAGGCAACCGGAATTATATAATTTTGAGCTTTTTTCAGCAGGTAGCTGACTACAAAACATTTGACATTCATTAGATAGCGTCTAATGTATAATACGATTATGTATAGTTATGAGTCCATGTTTCCTTCATCTTGCCATGTTTGAATAATTTATTAGTTCATTCAATATATTATGGTTGATAATGTGTGAAGTCCCCATTAAATTTACTTAACAAATATCACTTTTTAAAAATTGTCAATTCAATTTTTAGTACAAAACGAAAGATTTTCAAACCACCCTCGTCGTATTTATTGTGTAGGTGTGTGAGTGTGTACATATTATGTACATATCTGACCTGGTTGCTGGATCATCTTTATAAACATCTCATCATTATTAAAAATCTGAACCTATGCAAGCGTGTAAATGACATGGTCTGCTCTGGATTGGATTGGAATGGAATGGTTTGTAGACTGAATTGGTTTTAGTTTTGGAGAATTTCAAAATGATGTTGCTGTTTTTATTTTTATTTTGCTGGTTGGTTTTGCTAACCTTTTTTGCATTTTACTAACAATGAGGGAGTTTTTTTTTTTTTACTCTTAATGGACGGGGAGTCAGCTTGACTGGTCATCATGTTGCTTGTTCCCGAATAAGGACACGAAAGCATCAATTGCTTAAGGGGAAAAAAGATGAAATATGAGAATCATGTTGATTGATTTTAAAAAGGTAATAATGATGATACCAATATTAATGTGAAAAAGATAATGATTCTGAAGAGTTGATATTGTTGATGATGAAATAATAAGAGTTTGTAGAACAGTGGTTCTTAATAATATTTCTCAGTAATTTACGAAGTTAATGGTAGTTAATGCGTTACTCCTCATCTCGATGAAGATTCGAAATACATACGTCAATTGATGAAGAAATTAGTATTTGCCAATTCTTCTTCATCGTTATCTAAATCTTAAATACCTGCTATAGCCTAAACTCCACTGATTTTCCAGAACAATGCTGAGAATATCTTCATCGGACTAGTTCGCCCTGGTGTGCACATCAATATCAACATTAACGTAAATGATGCAGCAATGATTGTTATTTCTTTAAATGAGGGGGGAATGTGAAGCATCAAAATGGGTTAAAGAAAGAAAGTAAGTCAGTCCTCTTCATCCCAATGCTTATTTTGAGTCTTTCATACCATTTTTCGTAAATCCTATTACTTCGCTGTGATATTTTTACTTTGTTCACTGAAAACAGACAACTGTTGACAATATTTTTAGGGATGGGATTTTCTTATTTCTTTTCTGTAATTATTTTCCACTTATGGGGATCCCCTAAATATGTTTTACTTTCATTCTCATCACTTTCAATTATTAATAGCAGCTTTTTCTGTTAATAATGGATCCCTAATGGGACTATGTATATATTACATAAGCCACACGAGTAGAGACTTTTCTACATACTGTATGTATACGGATATTCAGATTCTTTCTGATGCTTAACTTTACTGCATGAGGGAGAACGCTTCCATATACAATAAATTCTTTCTACTGTGGGAGTCGCTTCCATATACAATAAATTCTTTCTTCTGTGGAAGTCTTGAAGTGATTGATAATGGAGCGATTTCGAATTGTTTCGCCATCAATTCAATTCTGTTTGCTCCATTTATCAATTGTTGAAATTATGTTTTATGTTTGAGCGACTTATAAAGTTTTATAGCATTTTCAGACAGACCGGATGCTACATCCACCTCGGAAGTAGCTTGGATGCTAATCCAATTCAATAGAATTTTGGTAATTTTCGAATGTCTTCCTCTCTTTTGGTTGCGCGGCATTATTAAACTGATGATGATGATGGTGGTGGCACAAAACAATTTTAAGTAAATTTCATATTGTAAATATGTTTTTTTTTTTAATTTTAATAAAATATGTAGCGAGAAAGAAAAAAACGGAGCTGCAAGAACTGTTTGCATATACAGCGAATTGTTCTTAACCATGAATTTTTTTCAAAATGTCCATTTTAATTTCTTACAATTAGCCACAACGTTCAATTTGAATGTATAAATAAAACAAAAAAACAGCTGTTCCGGATGAAGAAACCCTTTGTGTGCGACTTTTTGCATTCCGCTCGTGTCGCCAATGCCAGATGTGGTGAGATTGTGTGATTTGGTAACTCGCTCAACCAACATAAAACTATGCAAATAATTTAAAATTTAATCTATGTGGAAGATCTAACACTGGGAACATTTTCAGGCGGCTAATATCCATGTCGTTTTCTAGCAGACTTATGGCTACATTGTTGGTATGGTTATGCAATTTTTGGTATACATACATACTTAATTGAAATTTTTCTTATTTCATCCATTCATAAGGCATTTAAAGACATTTTGAGGTCCTTATGTAGGTGAAAATTGCTCAGATACCGAGAAGCACTTACTATTGTATGAAGCGTGCAATTACTTGCAGTGTAAAAATGAATTACGATTTATAAGAGGTTTAATATTCATTGCATTGCAAATAAAAATGCGAATTACCGAGGGAATGTATGTAATTTTTATGAATTAACAAAAGTGTTTTCAAGGGATCGACACAGTTTGTTACGAATTATTGAGTTTTTTGATGCACAAATTGTTGCGTTTCGACTGTATCTTCTATACTTATTATGAAACAAAGTCTCCCGCCGCATCTGTCTGTTTGAACCCGATGAACTCAAAAACTACTGAACGGGTTTTCATGAGGTTTTCACCAATGGACCGAATAATTCATGAGGAAAGTTTAGGAAAAAAGAAATTTCAATCAAATCTCCTTTGATAAACATCTCATTCGGTCAGCCAATCAGAAAGCATTAATTTTTTTGGGAAGGAGCGTCAGGACAAAGTCTGCCCGGGGGCATCTAGTGGATGATATATGTATGCATATACTGATGATGATGAATTGGTAATGAAAATCTTGATTATGAAAATAAATTGTAAGAAAATGCAAATACCAAATGATAATTTAAAATGAAATGATTGTAATCATGATGATGATGATGATGAAGATTAGTGATAATAATAAATTTATATGGAGACAACTAAGTATTATAATGATAATGATACAGAAGAGAAATATGTTTGTTGTGGCCAGTAATGAATGAAGCAGGCTGTTCTGGCTAAGAATGAAATGAAATGATGAATACTTCAACAAAAATTCATGGGATAAACTAACTAAACCACTTTATACACATATTGTTTGGTATCATTACGTGATGTTACATACATACATACATATGTACTTGTGTAGCTGCATACTCCCCATAGCAGCTGTGTTGATTCAATACAATAGATCCAGACAAGTTTTTGTTGTATAGATTCTTCATAAAGCAAATGATTCTTACTTACATAACATTGTATGTATTGTATGATAATTGCCTTTATTAGTTATCAAAGAAAAGATAACAAATTAATACTTTTTAGATACATTTGTGATCATACAGCATTAAATTTCCTTGTTTTGTGTTCCTTTTGAGAGATTTCCATATATTGAATTCAATGTTCAGGTTGAATGCATTTTTGAATGCGGAAAATTTGCATGCTGCGTTACACGGTGAAAATTGTGTTATCCTTTTTCAATCAAATTTTGTCGTTTATGTATACATAATAATTGATATATGTACATACATATGTATAAGCCTATAAGTACATACATGCATATATTGTAAATAGTATCTATACTGGTATATAGTAGGTTAGATACATATACATACAAGTATGTATGTAGATACTACAAATACTACTTATAAACACTCAAAAATAACAGGATATGAGTATTATTTCCCTTGGCAAACCTCAAACCGCGACTTTTCCTTTTTACATATAAGTAGTACATATAGTATGTGGTATGTGTTGCATTAAGTTGAGTTAATTTGAATGTTGTGATGGTGTTTAAAAGAAGGGGTGTTGGGAGGAGATGCAATGTGGTATGTGGAATAGAAGTGTATTGAATTTTGTGATAAGAACAGGTGGCGAAGATTTCTTTAACAATTTAGATAGAGAAAGAGAGTGTGTGTGTGTGTGTATGTATGCAAATGCATCTGCATCTGTATGATGTGTGTTGGTATGAGCAAGGACTAGGAGGGACAGTGCTAAGGTGAATGAACATTGAAAGCCCTTAAAGCTGTATACTCGTATATATGTATGTATATATATAAATATATACATTATATAAGTAACTAAATACATACATCCTTTGTATGTATAAGTGAGAAATACATAAGATGCATTTATATGTGCGTATCGTATATAAATGCATGATATGTTTTTAATATATGTACATATAAACGACACATTCAACTGTTATTGTTGTTGTTGTTGTTGTTGTTGTTGGTGCTGCTGTAGGATTGTGTGTAGTCTTTTGTATCTTCAAAATGTTTTGACATTAAGTTATTGTTGCAGGCCATAAAGGCAAACTTTTCAATTGCGCTGCAATTGATGCATATCTAAACTGTTCGTATGTCCAATAGGTTGATGCCGAAGTTAGTGGGTGACGTTTAGTGGCGTATAGTGATTGGCATTGTGCAGGTTAATCACATGAAATTGAATACTGGAAAATTTATGAGGGTTTTTTTTTGTTTTATTAATTGTATAGTACTTACTATGGTATATTGTGTTACAAAATGCATCATTGTTTTCTTTCCGAAGCGTTCCGCTCTTGCACTCAATGTTGATAGTTGTCCTGGCGCGATAGACATCATTTGTTGAGTTTGGGATGCTTCAAAAAATTTAATGCAGAATTCTCTTTCTTTCGTGGCTATTTGAAGGAGCATTTCGCATACAGTTGTTTGCTTTTGCATCTGATGTTTACTTATATGGTGTGTGTGGAAGCCATTTTCCAATGTTTTGTATCTTTCCTATGACTCTCAGGTGATCGAAAACTGCTTGCAGATTGATATTTAAATGTCTGCAATGTGCAATAATCCTTGCAATTCGTCAATGACAGTAGTATAAAATCAACACTTTTTTGAATCTTTGAAACAAGCGTTCAACAAGTCTTGAAGGTTGGTGCAAGCTCTCTGTAAGTTTTTACAAGAATTCGATGCATTTTTAATGGATTCTTTTTTTTATTTTTTATTTTTTTTTTTGAAGCAACAAGAAGAATATCAGCACTTGCCTCAAATGCTACAATCGAGTAGTAAATATATATACTTACTGTCCAACGGGATATTCACTCATTAGTTTCAGATTATGATGGTTGTGCGATGATCCTTATTAAACATTTTCTGCAGAAAACATAAGATTTCGGTTAATTCTTGTGCAATTTCATGCACAAAACACATAGGCGAAATAAAGTCTATAAACGAATCTATACATACTCACTCTTGTAATAAATTTATAGACTTTGTTTGTCTATTTGTTTGTTTGTTTGTACGTGCATAACATAAAAACCACTCATTGGATTCAAAATAAAATTACTGGAAGATATGAAGCTTTATTGTGATTAACATTTAGCGTTTATTTAATCAAAATCGACTTACAGAATTGGTGGTGGATATAAACCTTTGGAGACATATTTTAAAATCAATCAAGAAGTGGTCTTTGTCAAACATCTATTTTTGAATTGTGAATCATCAATAAAATAAAATAAGGACTGGTTCGTTGCTTCACTGGTTAGTGTGCCAAGCTGACATACACAAGTCGCGGGTTCGATTCTCGCTCAAGTCTCGTCCTGCACTTTTCTAATTTCCTTCAATCTTTCCCCCTGAGCTAAAGGCCTTTGTCGCTATTGCTAACTAAATTATAATTTATATTTATATAATCTTAGTTCTATATAATTAAAAAATAAAATAAATAAATAAAAAAAAAATAAAATAAATAAATAAAAAATTATTAATAATAAAAAAAGAAAAATAAATATCGTTCCATGTATCATTCATTCACCTGCAAAGAGCGATGGTATCAAAAATATAAAGCTTTTAAGCGAATATAACCAAAGACCTTTAACTACATAGACTGAACAAATTGTGTTCTCTCTCAAAATTATTGTTCCACAGCAAATGTCAAGGTTCCATTCAAAACAATAACAATTTTTGTTGGGTGTTGTTGTTGAGAACTGTACAAACTTGTTTCAGACTTATTGTCTTAAGATTCCCAAAGAGTAAAATGAGAACGCGATGTTTCGTGAGGCGAATTGTCTAGTCTATGTGGTGGTTGGTTATTGGTCTTTGATATAGCATAACAAAACGTATTTCCTTTTACTGGATTGATATAGATCCGATGTGAGATATGGATTTGCTAAACCGTGGTCCGTATTACAGAAGGATCTGAAATAGGCAATATCCAGATTAACAAAGTTCTACAGTAGAAGAAGATTTCTCAATGTGTTATAATGAATGAAATTGCTCATGAGATGTCAAATGGCATTGTACATTGATTCAAAATAATCTTAATAATAATAATAATAAGAATTAATGTTATTAAATTCACTTGGAATTGGATGGGGAATGGGGACCGTTTTTCACTGTTCTTTATAATACAATGGATTGTTGGAGCTCAATTCTTTCAATACATAGTACATCAATCAACTTTGTTTCTTGAATAAGGTTTTTTTTCGTTGATTCCAGAAAATTTGTTTGTTGCAAAAGTAGTTGCGAGTGGTGGGAGGTAGATCTCACGCACACACACACACACACACACCCATACACACACAGACTCTCTCTCTCTCTATGTCTATACAAGTGAATGTGCATGTAATTGGTGAAGCATGCATGAATACCTTTTAAAGGATGCATGAAGATATCATCAACATCGCCATTAGGAATCATTATTTGGTACTTGTAAATTCAACATATAATACAACACAGTTGCAACATACCTTTGATATAATACATTGGATATATGTGTCTATGTATGTATGTATGTATATTAAAATACATACATATAATGAGTAGTATGTGTATATACATATGTATACATAGAATCCTAACAACAACAAGAAAAGGGAAAACAAACAAATGAACGAACAAACATAGGCATCATTAAAATGTATATTGGAATGCGGCCGTGCGTTTCTATGGGTGTTAAGTTTATGTGTTTGTCCGAGTGCGTGTGTGTGTATGTGTGTGTGGTGCAATTTGGTTAAGGAAAAGGACATCCTTCAGTTTGTTGCTTTCCTGTTTGTTGTTGTTTTCTATAAATTATGTACAGGTCATTGACATTTGCTTGGTTTTCTTAGATGTTAAAAGAACGCCTAACGGTGGAAAAAGCTCAGCGTTTGGGGAAAAGATGATGATGTTGATAATAGTCATTATTATGTTGATAAAATTGGCAATAATGACAATAATATTGATTATATCATGAATTGCCTGCGTATCCTGAATTTCTTCAAACCACCATAGCACCTGTTCTTCTGCCTTCCTATTGTTCGTTCGTTGGTTAATTCTTCTTGCATCAGTCTTTGAAAATCTAATTTGTGTTGTGGTTTTTCTCTGCCTTATTGCCTTTGGGGATTTTATTACATATGTACAATGGATTTGTTGTGATTCGCTTCTTTTGAATGGCATTTCGTTTATTGTTCTGGTAATTTTCAGCACCGAAACGCATATTAATCAATGATGTGTATTGGCAGTCGATGAACTCTTCTTTCACATCTCGACCAACCTCATACTCTCTAAGAGAAGGATCTAATTCCTTCATAATAACATCACTCTTCTATTTCGGTTGCCTTTTCGATGTGTTTGTTGATTCCCCAATTTAACTTCTTTTTCCCTGATAATTGATATACCTCATACCTCAAGATTCAAGATCGATTTCATGATGCGCATCGTCAGAGATGTATGTATTTATTTTTATTCATGAGGGGTTGCCAAATATCGAATATCTTTTCGTACAAAGCCATGCAATTTCAAATGGTCATGAAGAAAATCAAACCATTTCCATTTATTTATTTATTTTAGTTCTCCATGTTCTATGTACCCCAAATCACAAGTTCTCGATAGAATTGCATTAGATTGTTTTTTTATTTTTTAAATTTTGAACTAAAAGAGTTAACAATAGAAGTCGCTTCAAACCTGCAGTCATCATACAAGAATCGCTTAGAAGTCGTCTGGCTCATAAGGTGAAACATCAGGGTGAACTTAGGTAAATCACAATTGTGTTCGTTGACCCTCAGGAGAAGTAAGTGATCTGGTGATCTGGTGATTTAGTGACAGCACAGTCAACAATTGTGAAATACTTGTGCTTTTATATTGATAAACGCCTAACATGGATCATAATCATATCACAACCATTGCTCTATGAAAAGGAAAGCTGAACTGCCTTATGAGAAAAGGAAGCAAACTTAACTTGGGGGAAAAAAAAAGTTGTTTTTTTTTTTTCTTTATGGAAATATGGTATTCAGCTATATGGGGTACATTAAGCCCCTTAAATCGCAGATTTGGCCCTCAGCACAATCTCCAATGCCCCCTAGATCGTTAGAAACTCGACACTCAACAAAAGCATTTGCATCCCTACAGTTCTCTAGAAAATAAATATTCACAGCAGCTGTTACAATGACAAATCCGCTCACTAACCAAAATTGTGATTCAAAGGCGTCCAAATGACTTACCTACTAATACATAATCTATAAAATATGTCCTTTCTCTCTAAAAATTGTCATAATTCTCACAACAATACACGCGCAAACATTTGACAAGAACATAAATACTACATACATAGTTGTGTTTTGTACAAATTCATCAATATTCCTCCCATTCCATTCCATTCATACACAAGTGACTGATTAAGATTACAACAAATAATGTTATCATGTTTGGTTTTTTTTTTTTTTTTTTAATATTTAATACAATACTATCGTATCCGACCGGCTTCGCATGGGTTGCATACATCTCGACCCGGATCTCGGGAACGGCGACCAAATATCAAATCACAAATCACTTTGAGTATCAATAAAGAACATAGTTGAAGTATCAGAAAATTAAAATTCTATTTTAGTTAATTTTTGTAGTTTGAATATCCCAGATATCGGGACCGAAACTATCCTATGTTCAAACCGGGAACTACCCTTACACACTCACAAAATTTTAATGCAATCAGATGAACGTTATGGCAACGCATGACATACGAACAAATTTAAACCACTAATTTTTATATACTCGTATACATATGTACAAATTAGATAAAATAAGATATAAAATTTTTCATAATTTCCAAATGAATGAAATGCTCATCAGAATTAATTTCTTTTTTTTTATTTTTTGTCTTGTTTCAGATATCAATAAGTGATCGACTATCGTTAAATATTTGTCACGCATGCATTAGTTACCTGAACTCATGGCAAAGTTTCAAGAATCGTTGTGCTTCAGCTCAAGCTAAGCAACACAATTGGCTGGATGCATCTAAACAACAACAATTGTTGGACAATAACGTGAGCATTTCGGAAGTACATAATATCAGTGGCAGCATAAGTAGCAGCAACATCAATAATAATAACAACAATAATAATAATAATACTAGTAGCAACAATATTAGCTTCGGAGAGAATTGTGAACAACAGCAGCAACGAGACCAGCAGCAGCAGCATCATCATCATCATCTAGATAACGATGAACTGGAACAGACGGCGGATGGCTTACAACAATCAACAACATCCACAGCAACTGGGACGACACCATCATCATCCTCAAACATTTTGGAAGGCATAACATCGTTGAAAAAACGAAAATCATTAACAGTTTATGTGAGTCCAAAAAAACAAGCAAACAAAGTACAGCAAAAACAACAAAAGCAAGAAGAAGAAAAACAAGAACAACAGCAAGAAAAACAACAACAACAGCAAGAAAAACAACAACAACAGCAAGAAAAACAACAACAACAACAACAACAACAACGACAACAGCATCAGCAACCACAACAAAAAGAAAAACAAAAAGATCAGCAATCACAGCAAAAATTAATAAAACCAAAATCTTTACTTCAACAACATTCAAAGTTGTTAAAATTGCCACAACGACAACAGCAACAACAATTGCCGTCTTCTACTGCAATAGCAATAAACACAGCAGCAACAGCAACAGCAACAGCTTCATTATTGATACAAAGGCAACAGCAACAGCAGCAGCATCAGCAACAACAAAAAATTAAAACTCCATCACAGCAATTGGAGGAACAGAAACCGCAACAAAAAATTAAACAAAAATGTCAACAACAGCAACAGCAGCATCGGTATAAACAACAACAACAACAACAATTATTGTTGCAGCAATTGCAACAACAACAACAACATCATGTATTTTACAAACAGCAAAAACAACAACAACAATATACACGACAGCGACGTCAAAAACGTTTTAAGCAACAACAACACCAACACTATCAACAACAGCATTACTATCAGCAGCAACCACGTTTTCACAAGCAGCAATCATCATTGTTATCCACAATAATCAATGATTCCTCCATATGTCTAAAGCAACCAACAACTCAGTTGGGGGGTAATAAAGTTTATCATAATCAATCACTTGATTCCATTCAAAAATACCATCACCAACAACAAATACCCATAGAAACAATTATTCTTGATCCAATTGAAACAATTGAATCAACGATTGCTACTGATATTAAAAATACTAATGATGATGATGATCCTGTCATTGTTAGTTCTGATCCTAGTGCTGATGCCGGCACCACCACTGTTTTTGGTGTTGTTGGCTCTGATATAAATCTGGTTGCTGATGTTGATGTTGCTACAAATGCTTTAAAACAACAATCATTAAACATGACAAAGACAATGCCATCATTTACAACAACAACAACAACAACAACGATGTTAAATACCAGCACAACATTGGCTATGACACCAATACTACCGACACCACCGACATCAACAACCATGACTTCCACATCAATGACAATGGCATCAATGACCACGACGACGACAATAACAACGGCATCATCATCAACATCTGACATGACATTTCTATCAACACTACTAAATACAACAACACTTGCAACAACAATGACAACAATGACGACAATGACAACAGCAACAGCAACAGCTACAGCAACATCATCAAGTATTGTATATCCATCTTTATTGTTGAGCACATCAACTGCTGCTTTTGCTGCAGCAACATTAGTATCACCATCTAATGCTGCTCCTGCTGTTTTAATTGCTGGTACCAATGAAACTGGTGCTGGTGCTGCTTCTACTACAGCTGTGGCTTCATCATTTTCATATCATGAGAAGAATAAAACTTCTTATGGAGGAGAAGAAGGAGGAGGAGGAAGAGGCTGTGAATTATTAAGAGAAGTGGCAGAAAGAAAAGAAGCAGGCGACGATGGCAGAAATGGAGGAGATTTTGGTGCAGTGGAACATTTCCAGAGTGCTGCGCAACAATTGCGTTTTTTTAGACGTTACGCATATCATGTAATTGTATCGTGCAGTCAAAGCTAAAGCGTCTATCAAACCACCAAAAAAAAATAAATATATATAATTAAAAAAAAAAAAAAAATTTTTTTTTAAAAAACCACAACTACAATCAACCATGCCAACAACAACAAGAACTACAATAATATGAACAAGAAACCACCATAAGAAGTTTTTGTTCTCATCTTTTTTTTTATTACAATTTTTCTTTGGTTTTTTGTTTTTTTATACTAATTTTTTCTTTTCAGTTTTCGTCAAAATTAAAAGAATTTTAAAAGGAACATCAACAATATCAAGAACAACATAATTATGAATTCTCTTTTTCTTGCTCATTTTCGACAAATTTTTCTCTTCTTATATCAGATTTTTCTCTTCGTTTTTTTTTTTGTATTTTGCTTCATTTTGTTTGTATTTGATTTATTATTACAATATATTGAAATATTCTATATAATCTCAATCATATCTCTATTTTAGACATGTTTAAACCTATAATATAATAATTTGTTTTGTTCTTTCTTCTACAGCCACTGCCAGCCATTAAAGATGAACCATTGGAATCAGATGATTATGATGAATATGGTGTGCCTAAGAATCAGCATGACGAATCTGATGAAATGGTCGATGCAACATTATTTTTGGAACGTGTCGACCACGAGGATGATACACCCATTATGGTAAGTTAGCAAGCTAAGTCAAGTCATTATCGTCATCTTATAAATATCATTAATAATAAGTACATACTTAGATATGAGCTGTTATTTTGAAAATGGTATAAGTCAATTTTTTCATGTTTCCAGATATTTGAGGGTTTGCGTTTGAATTAATTTAAAAATAAAAATCCTAGATGTTTCCCCTCAGCTTCTAAAACTAACCTGAAGATTTCGCGAACAGAGCTCTAGGGCTCCTAGTGGCACCTTTGCCAAACTGCCCAATTCATCAAAGAATGGTTTCCCGAGAATACGGGTACGTCACATAGGAGTGCCAGAGTGTCCTAGCAACAGTACATTCAGGCTCATTCGCCCGCATACTGTTTGCTAATTCCATGGTACTAGCTTTCAGTCTCGAAAGAATATTTTGTGTCGGTCATCCGTCATCTTGTTACCTGTAAGGCCACAATGACAATGATTATATATAAGGCAATAAACTCATCATCATCGTTGTATTTCTCTTTTGTTATAGTAGGTCTCGAAGTTTTATACAGTGGAAACATATTAATTTAGCTGAGGTTTTTACGTCTTCCTTGTTTAAAAAAAAAAAAAAAAAAAAAAATTGCTTTAAATGGAGCATTTTCTTCCATACTTGTTTTGTAAAATATTCCGTTTTAAACCTCATCCATCATATTTTTTATCCAGTTCAAAATTTCTCCATCTGTATGTTTATTTCCTGTTTGATATTGACTCTTCTAGAGATTTGGTTGAGACAAAATCATCTATTTTCATTTCATACAAAATGAAGTTTTTTTTTTCCAAATTTTATTTATTTATTAATCATTTTTCTTTAATGCAACTCCAAAAATCTCTGTCGTTTGGAAGAAATGAATGAGCGGGAATACAAAATTTTTGGTCAATAACATTTATGTTATTATTAGATGATTGAACAATCCTTAATCACATCAGAGCGAGCTTAATATTTCTATTTTTTCCGGTACACATGTCAATGTACCATATGATATAATGTGGACTTGGGTTGTTACATGGCAGCAAGATACTATTTCTTCCGCTCCTTCTAGATGCTGCAGTTTCCTCCCATGCATACATATGAATTCTGTTGGCATGAAAATTATGAAAAACCTTCATTTAAAACATATGTACATATTTCGCTTAGAGTATGCAACAGAAACTGATAATTTTGGATATGGTAAGGCCTTTTGTAGATCAAGGAAAATTACGAGATATTTATCTGGGTGATTGAAAATTAGGAACGTCGTCTGCTTCAGTCGTTTAATCAGTTATTTCCAAAATTGTAACATCTTGTTAGCTTTTATAGCAATCTAGAATTCATATATTACTTAAATTGTTTTCCTCATCTGACCCATAAATTTGTCTTCTTTTTCTAACATTCACGGTTATTATTTCTGTAATAAAAAAATTATCCAATATTCCCTCGAAACAATCTACATATTACTTATACTAACTATACTTACCAACATTACTATCAGACCAAATTGACATACATATTATATATTGGATGTACACATAAATTGGTACAATGCATTTTATTTAATTAAGAATATTCCAATACCTTAAAAGAATTAGTAAGTATATTGAAATGGAAAAATCGGTGCTACTCATTTGATCATAAATAGAGGATTAGTACATACTTACGTTCAAGTATTAAATGAATTCTTTTTTAAAGTTATGTATACAAGTTGTCAGCATAAATGTTTTCAGGATGGTTAGCGCTCCTTTTTTCTTTTTAAAAGAATCTTTTTGTTGTACAACACACAAGCTGTTATTTTCATATTATTATCTCACACAACTTCAAACGTCTACCATCAGTCTGTTTCACATAGTTTCGAGGATGTACAGCTGTTAATATTTCTGTCTCACTCAACTTCGAGGATGTACAGCTGTTAATATTTTCGTCGCACACAATTTCCAGGATGTACACCTGTTAATATTTCTGTCTCATACAACCTCAAGGATGTATACCTGTTAAATGTTAATGTTAAATAGTAGCTCTCATTTCTTTTTGTGAGAATAAGTGAATTTTACATGTTTACGCTGATTAAGTATATTTTTGTCTCAACTATATACTTTAATACAGTCTATTTCACGCAACACCAAAAGTACTTATTTCATACCAACTATTTCTCATTCAATACCAAGTAAGTACATATTACAAACAAATATCAAGTACAAAAGTATTTGGTATTGAATGAAAAGTAATTATGTAGTATCATCAAGTGATTACTTGAATCGGAACAACACTAATTTTTCTATTGTTACCTATGAATCTTTCAAATCTTTCAGCCAGCATACAGGTGCTTTGAAAACATTCCTTGTGTTTTGAGGCGGTCCAAATATTAACCCAATTTTTAGCTTCTTCGTAAGAAATGAAGTGCTACTCGGTCAGGACATAAGTCATTGACTCATCGACCGGAACAAGTGGCAGTCGAAAGGAGCAATGTCTGATGAATATGAGTGTGGGACACCGTCATTGAACTGCCTCCAAAGTTTCGTTCCTTGAAGCCTATTGTAACATGTTATACGGAAATATCATTTTGCCATTTTTGTAAATTTTCAAGACCTTTGGACCACCAGGAGGGGTACCTCCCATACAAACTCAGATCCAAATTCATGTTCTTATTAGAAAAAATGTTTTATTTATTGTATTATTGACTTGAAGTTTGGACACTATAAGTGTCTGACCCATATCCACCAACCATGTATATCAAGACCATCGGACCACTAGGAGGACGTACCTCGCATACAAAACATGAACTTAGAACAATAATCAGAAGATATAAAAGATGCGTGAAGAGCATTACAACTTCGACATAGTCAAAGTTAATCTTCTTTTTACTGTTAAAGCCTTCAATGCCTCCTTAAATAGGCGTCGATTCAAACCAAACGTATAAAGAAGCTCATGATCTGTGATCTCTATTAATTTTTCTCAAGATAAAATTCTAAAAAAATGTAGTGTTTTTGTAGTGGAAAGTGGAATATATACGTACATTAATTTTTGATATTGGTTTTTTTTACTTATGTATTTCAAACTTAGGTTATTTACATAATTGCTTAAAATATTATATAATTTATAAAATGCTAGATACAAGGTATTCGAGTCTGATATTGGTTTGGTATAAGTGTTTACATGTAATTAGTCTAGAGATGTTCAAACTTATCGCTTACAATTTCTAGAGCAACAAGCAATGAAACTTGATTTCACGCATCGATCGTTCTCAATGGACTGTTTGTTCTCTTTACTTATTATTTACTGCGACTCTTGTCAATAACGATGACCGCTTCGGGTTACTCTCTCACTTTCGCCTTCTTCTTAATCTCTAACCAAACTCTCGCTATCGTTGCGTTTCTTTCCAACATACATACATACATACATAAATACTAACGAAGTTATACAATAAATTGTGTATACAATTAATAATAATAATATTTTTTGTTGTTTATTTAATAAATGTTGTCTTCTTCTTAATTATAGGACGGCGGTGGTGGTGGTGGTAGTGGTAGTGGTTATGATTATAACGCACATCGTACAACTCCCGCTGTTGTAGCAGCAGCATCTCTACCACCAGCAACTGTGGCTAATGTAGCGGCTGCTGGTGATACAAAAAACGCACAATGTCGTGCCTGTAATTTACAATTCTCGACACGTGCCAATGCACGTCGCCATGAACGTAATCTACATCCGAATCTCTTTGAGCTTTCCACAGAATCACCAAATAATACATTAATAACAAAGCCAACAGCAGCATTGGCTGCTGCTTCTGGCACTGCAACGAGCAGGTACTACTGGTTCAAATATAACCGAAGCATCCAAATCAGTAGCCAGCGGTACAATATCATCACAAAAATATCGTCAGGAAGTTTTGAATGCATTCATCAAATGTGAAGGTGGCGGCTATGATTATAATAGTCCAGAAAAATATCAACATTTGCTCACCGAAGAGAAGATCGCCTTTATAAATCAATTTAATGATTTTCTCGAACAATATCAGGAAATGAAATGTCGTTGTTGTAATAAAACATTCCCAACTTATAAAAATTTCATGGCTCACATTCGTAAGAAGTATCCAATGCTGCCACGGAATTTATGCTTTAATTGTCTGAAACAAAACGAATCGAAAGCACTGTTTATATCCCATCTAAAGAAACGCAATTGCATCAACTTATTCCGTCTACTAAATAATATGCTACAGAAAAATCCAAATTTTGCTGCCGTATCTAATCCGACACCGGAACGTATGCGCGCCAAGGAGTTGTTAATTAATAAAATGTACGAATGTAAATTGTGTCCTGATCATTTTCGTACAAAACATGAATTCCGTACCCATGTTTATGAACGTCATGCCGATGTTCAACGTAAAGACAATGCATCGATTCAATGTAGTTTTTGTAGTTTGGAAATTATTGATCCTGTCGATCGTAAACGTCACTACAATAATATGGATTGCATTGTGTCATTACGTTGTGTCACCTGCAAAAGTAAATTTGATAATCACCAACACTTCTTGGAGCATGTCTATCAAGAGCATTTGGGTGGCATGAGCGACAATTCGTCAACAATAAGTGGTGGACGTCAAGTGTCAGGTTTAGACAATTCATCTAAAGGAAAACGCAGCCTAAGCTTAAGTGGAGCTGCTATTGGTGGTGGTGGTAAGTGTAATATTTTATATATTGTAGTATAATTGTGTGTGTGGTTTTTCTTCTCTTCACTCTTATATTAAACTATGTTGTTTGTTTTATGCATTTGATGTTTTTTCCTTTAGGCGTTTCATCAAATGATGAGTCACATAGCAGTCTTGGTCATGCACTAACATCAACGCCAGTCACTGGCAGCAGCGGTGGAACTAATCAACCACCAGCAGCTAAATCACAATATTTTTCACGTATGCCACAAGCTTGTCCCATTTGTGGTCAACAATATAATAATTATAATAATGTCCTACGTCATATGGAATCTAAGCATCCGGATAATTTACCAGAAACATATAAATGCGTGCGTTGCAGCACTGGTTTTCCACGTATCTCGAATTTACGCGAACATATGATAAGTGCGCATGGCGCTGATCGGAATCGTGTCTCCGGTGGGTTCGAGTATATTGTGAATGCGGACGCGTTAAAGTTGATTGACGGTGGCCCGCCAAATGCTTATACCGGTCGTTATGATTACGTCATGAAAGATTTGATGTCAATTAATGGTGGGACACTCGGTAATTCGAATGAGATTGACTCGAAGAAAACAAAAAAAAAAAAAAAATGAAATTAGAAAAAAATAATTTTTTTTTTTAAAAAAAATTCACTCGCCACACACAAAACACAGGCGCGCGCATAGATGCAACTACAGTATTTGTCTATATTATGCCTAATCATCATCATCTCTTCATTAAATCATCATCATCTCATCAAATCATCATCATCTCATCATCAAATCATCATCATCCAATCTATTCAAAACCATCTATTAATAATCCATCATGAATTACCCAATCAATCAACAACATCATTCAAACCTTTAACTCCTCTGGGTATCCGATATATAGATAACAATGTGTCTACCACCGTTACGACTTTTGAAAACTCTGTCTCTTTGATATAGTCACCATACAGTATACAATATATTATAGACTGATCGGATCAACATTTAGGTATAGCTAAACCCTCTCTTAAGACATCATTTTCTTCTCGTAAAGATTGGTGAAACTGAAGTTAATTTTCTGTCTTGTTGTGATTTGGATGCCTTAAAATTTGCTATTTTATTGCTACGCGGACAAACGATTTGACTCCATGTATCCGTCTCCGTACCCTCTTCTCTTTCTTTTCTTCAAGTTTCTCAGTTATAGGATATCAAGTTGTTTATAATTTTCATTCATTCATTCGAAATTGGACTTTCCTGGCGGAAGGTTTTTTTTTTTTTTTTTTGGATTTTTTTTGAAGTTCTGTCAAAATAAAGTACACTTAAATTGTGACAGAAGAATGTGGATGATAGAGTATAAGAAACTGATCCTGATCTATTGTAATGTAACTTCTAGAATTCATGCTAAATGATCAATCTGCTGGTGGTGGACTCTTTCATGTGAGTTCGTGAGACAGATTACTGGACTGAATCAAGAAAATTTTTAAGTGATAGAAATGAATGTGGATGATAAAGTGTAAGAAAGTCTGATATTGATCTTTTTGGCTACACGAATTCATCTTTTAGAATTCAAGCTAAGAGATCGATCTGCTTGTGGGGTGGATGCTTCCAAATGGGTTCATGAGTTGGATTGAAAAGAAAAGGCGATTCATATGCGACAAGTGCATTTTTCTTTGCATTATTATTAAATGGTTTTTGCACATAGTATTGTCATCAGAACGTGTCTGTGTTGTGATTGTGTTGGTTACCATGACCGCATTTTGATCAAGAAAAACAATTTTACTAATATGAATTTCTTTTCCTCTTGTTCTTGTTCTTTCTCTTTATAAATTTTTACCTGTCTCTTGTTTTTTTTTTTTTTTTTGTTTTTTTTTTTGTTTTTAATCTTATTTTTGATTTTCATTTTTTATTTTATCTTTTCCTATTCTTTTGTTCTTTATATTTTTAGACGATGACGATGATGATATGGATAATCAATCTTCGAAACGTATGCGTTTGGATACATCAATTGGTGGCGGCACAGCGAGCGGCAGCAACAACAATGCTGCAGCAACCTCATCAAATAACCTATTATCGAGCCAAAAAGAATGTCCAGTTTGTTCAGCTGTTTTTAATAATAATATTGGTCTATCGAATCATATGCGTTCCCATACAGCGGCCGCTGCAAATGCAGCTGCATTGGCGGTTGCCAATCGCATAACAAATAAATCATTGACTGTGACTGCGACATCTACACCGCAAACATCAAAAACAACGGTTTCATCAGTAGCTGCTTCATCATCGCATGAATCAATCAATATATCACCACCGACTGCAGAGCAGCAAGCACTTTATCGACGTGGTTTCGAGCAGGCAGCTGACCGTCGATTTCGTCGTATGCGTTGCCAAATCTGTCAGCGACGTTTCTCATCAAAGAAATCATATCGTTATCATATGTTAAATGAACATCAAATTCGCAATGTACAATTTATCAAATGTAAACTATGTAATGCCGATTTTGCTCATGAGAAGGGTCTCAAAGTGCATCTTTTTAAGGTGCACAATACATTGATTAAGGATGAAATGATTATAAAGCAATTTGAATGCGATATTTGCTCAGTCGTTTATACATCGGAAGTGGATTTATTACAGCACAAAAAGACTGTACATGGTGCTGAAGATGCACAACTGCATGATGTCGATATGGATGAGTCAAAGGCGAATGTATCAAATCTCGATACATCGTCGTTTATTGGCACCGATCAACATAAAGTGCGCATGTCAACACCAAATGCATCCCAACATCATCATCATCACCATTCTCACCATCAGCAGCAGCAGCATGGAAATACGACAGGTGATGGGGTTCCTGGTCCTCTATATTGGTATCAATGCAAATATTGCGCTTCGAACTTTAATACTAATAAGAAATTGGCCATTCACATTAATTCACATGATGAATTCGATTCTAAGGATTATTCATGCAAGGATTGCGGCAATGTTTATAGTGGTCGTAAAAGTCTTTGGGTGAGTCACGTGAAGTTTACCTACCATATTCATATTTATTTCAAATTCTATTCCATTCCATTTCATTTATCATCAGGTACATCGCTATAAGAAACATCCTCAAATAGCTGATCCCTCAGAATGTTTGCTTTGCTGTAAGATCTTCTTTGATCGGCAAATGTTAGAGAATCATACACCAACTTGTAATCGCAAACCTATTACAGCTACAGGCGCTCAAGCGGAAAGCACTGCTGCTGTATTGTCATCAAGACAATATTTTAAGCACAAAACTGGTGATGATGAAGATGAAGAAGATGATAATGGAAATAGCGATAGTAATGGTGGTGGTGGAACTGTTGTTGGCACTTTGGGTGGCGGTGAAGTGGAAGTCTCAACAATGCCTACAATGTCTACTGTTGTTGCTACATCATCGACAACAAAGTCACGTAATTTCAAAATGCCCGAAGTGGCATGCACAATTTGTGGTGCACGATTCACAGATCAAGAATTATTCTCCAAACACATTGAAAGGCATGAACGAGAATTATATACAGATAATCCACTTGCGGCCATGTTCGATGATGGACCATCTGATCCAAATCAATTTTATTTGGATCGTGTCAATGATAACGGCGAGTACGCTTGCGATCTATGCGACAAAACATTTACCCAGATGACTGCACTTAAAGTGCATCGTAAATGGCATTTCAGAGGTGATAACAAACAGGTGAGCTTTTTGGGCTTGTGCAGGCGAGGTGCATTAAATGAAAAAATTATTGTAGCAAAAGAGAAACAAAAACTAAAAAAAAAAAAAAAAAAAAAAAAAAAAAATATGTATAAAAGCAAATTACGTTCGTTCGTTCGTTTTCATGTAGATAAGAAAGAATATATAAAAAGATGAGTGTATTGCCACTGCACCAGTCACAAAATAATAAAAAACAAAAAAAAAATATTAAGAATATGAAAATGAAATTCGATACATGGTTTGCCTTTTATTGTATGATCTTACTAATCTTTTCTTTCTTTTGGTTTTCATTCTTTTTTCATTTCATTTGCATGGTTAATATGACATAGAACCAGGTCGACGGCGATCTGGCAGCATATGCTCTGACCAACAACAACAACAGCAGCAGCACCAGCAACAATCAACACAACAGTTCACTATCGTCAATGAAGAACATCCAACCACATCTACAGGAATTACATGCAGTCGGTCTAATGCCAAATCATCAACGAGAACACCAAATCAGAACCCTGAAACGCAAACGGGAACTGAAATGCCAATATTGCCCCTCGACATTTATCAGCAACAATAATCTTCGTCGTCATATGTATGAATTGCATAAGAACGAGGTGAGCAATTTGCCAGAGCCACCGAAAATAGTTATTGATGAACCATTGTCGTGTCGTCGCTGTGATTTGAAGTTTAAAACTAGAGATGAATGGATCGAACATAAGGTTACCGATGCTCGTACAATGCGTCCATATGGGCCATTCCAATGGGGTTGTGACTTATGCGGAGACTATGTTTCACGCAAAGAGAAATTAATAAATCATCTAAATAATCATCATAAGGAGGGCATCGTTTTGCCCATTCCTAAAAAGAAGAATGATGTTGTTGTTGAAGATGAAGAAGAGCATGAAGAGGAAATTAAGCAATCATCAAGGGTCATTTTAAAGAGGGGTGATGAATCAAATAATCCTCAAAGTGATGATAATAACACAATGATGCCTGGTGATATTGAAGATTATGATGAAGATGATGATGTTGCTGATTTCATCGAAGAAGACGATGACGAAGACGACAATGAAGATGAAGCTGATGATGCTGAAGGCGAACGCGAAGGCGAAGGTGTTCCTAAAAGTGATGGTGTCGAGAATGACAATGGCGTTGGCCACGATGATGATGATGACGATGATGTCGAAGACGATGGTGACGACGATGGCGATGATGTTGATGATTACATTAATACAGAGACTGATACTGTTCCAGTCAATGTTCATGACAACGATGGAGATACCACCGATGAAGATGATGGCGATGGCGACGGTGCCGATGATGAAGACGAAGACGATGATGGTAATGAACGTGCAGAAAATACCAACATTGACCGTCAGCATCAGTTAAGAGATGAAACCACCAATGTATCTCCTATGATTAATAATGTTGATATGATGGTCAGGAGGGAAACTGATGAAGAGGACTTCAACGGTTTCTCACTAGATGACACGACTACATCAGCAACTAATGGTGTTATTTCACCATTAGGCAGAAACAACAACAATAACAACAATAATAACAACAATAACAACAGCAACACCAACAACAACACCATCAACAACACCAGCAACAACACCAACAATGCGAATAGTGACAGCTCAAGTGATAGCAGTGATGATGATGAATCTGGTGGCACTAGTGATGCATCCTCAGGTTCCACTAATTCAACAACCACATCATCATCATCAGAAAACACGGGTGAGAGGCGTAAGCATAAATCAAGATCATCAGCAGCAGCAAGAGCCAAAGGAGCGAAAAAAACAGATGCTGTTGCTGCTGCTAATCAGGTTAAGTCCCCTTTTGGTTGTGATCTATGTCATGTTTCTTTCGATTCACAGCCGGAACTTCAGAAGCATGTTAAGATGCATTTTCTAAATGGGCCTGGCTCTGTAACTGTAACAAATTCGTCCTCGCCCTTTTCCATATCCTCCTCACCACAAAAGAGCAGCACAACAAAAGATGATGGTGGTTCACCTTCTACTAAATCCACAAAATCCGTTGGTTAAATTACCTACCATCCAAACAATCAAACAACCAACCAACGAACCAACAAATAACACGTATTGTACCATCACTTAACAAACGAACCAAACAACCAACTACAAACAACCAAATACCAACTAACAGCAACCAACTACCAACAACCATCAACCAACAAAACTGCAGCTTTACATTGTTTTATTGATCTGCACAATCAACGAACACGAGAGCAAGGGAGCAATTGCAAGAGCGATCCCGATCCCATTCGATAATGATTAATTAATTAAGTGAGTGAAAGTTTACATACATTCGCTCTTATATAAATTTGTCCGTTTCATTTTTCATATCAACAAAGTTGGTTTTGGTCATCATTATAGAAAATTTGTAATAATTACTACAAACAAAAACGGTTTCGGTTTAAATGCAAAACAAAAACACAACACTCACTTACTAAAGAAAATGTATAAATATATTTTCGTTTATTTTTCCTTTTGAATTTATGTAAATATTTCATCATAAATTTCATCATATTTTCATTCAAATACAAGCGTCGTCGTCGTTTCACAAAGGCGCACACACAACTATTTACTACACACGGACGTAGGCTCTCTTTAAAAACACACATACTCATACTCATACACACACGCACACACATATTATACATATATATATATATATATATATAAATATATAAATATATATATATATATAAATATATAAATATATATATAAATATATAAATATATATACTCCAACACACTCATACAAAATACTTTCATCATTCCATTTCGATGTTGTACTATGTATAATTGTTGAACAATGAAAGCAATATAAAACCCACTCGATTTCTATCTATTCTTCCAAAATCTAATGAACCTTCAAGTTCAAGTAAGCATAAGCAATACATACAGATGCCAGACTTTATAAATTCGTTTTATATTGTAGAGAGAGAGAAGATATGCTCGCAAACATTTGTTCTGAAAGCTTTTTTGTTTTATAATTTTTAATTTTGTTTTTAACATGACATAAATCACACTATTTCGCATTATCACATTTACTTACCCAATCCAATCCAATTCAACTTAACTCCTCCTCCCCCCATTTATCTATTGTCATATGTATTTTAATTAATTACTTTTTCTCATAAAAATTATGTTTCCTTGAAACTTTAACTATTTTTAAAATTACAACTAACTAAAAACATTCATTTAATTTTAAATGCTATTTAAATAAACTAAAGAAATATGTATCACTTAATGAAGTTTTGTTAAAAAATTAAATAAGAAATACAAAAAAAAAAAAAAAAAAAAAAAACAATAAACAAAACAGAAAATAGCATAAGTTTTTTAAAATTTGTTTGTTTTCTTTTTTTATAATTTTTTTTTTTGTTAAATAATTATATGAATATAAAATAACATGAAAGCAACACACATAAGATACACACACTCAAACACAAACACAACCAACCAACCAATAATATATATATAAATAAATGTATAATATAATACAAGCGCCAAAGCAGATTTTAAAATATTGTGATTGTATTTTTTTTTTTTAATTAAAAAAAAAAAAATAAAAATAGTTTTTAAAAGAAAAACTAAAAAACAAAAAATATATAAACAATAATGGTTTGAGAAAAACTAGTTGTAAAAAAAAAAACTATGGAATAAAACGGTTAATAAATATTTATGAAAATTTAAAATTTATTAAAACAAAAAAAAAAAAAACAAAGATAATAAAATAAATTTTAATTATAAAGAATACAAAAGAAACAAAACTCGAATTATATAAGAGTTATATAATATAAATGAATTTGTCACAAAATTAAAAAAAAAACAACAAACTTTGGTTTTACCAAAGATCTTATATCTTCCACAAATATATCGAACTTGCTCTTTAAAGCAAACAATTGCTCATAAATACTAGTATGTTGTACTTACTATGTCCGCATTATTCAAGCTTTTATCAAATGATGTCTTGTAATTTCTTTCCCGGAATAAATGATATTAGTATCCGGAGCTGTCATTATTTATTATGTGTAGATATGTTTGCCCATTCATGTTACTCACTAAACACCACCGAATCATATGCTAAAGGGAAATCATGTCATTAGTGACCCTCTCCCTTTACAACATATGTACTTGCTTTGGATTGTCCAAATTGAATAAAAAAATAAATGATATGCATATTACGATCTTCAATACTTACCGTGACTTACGTTTTTATGTCCATTTTATGTTTTTATTATTAACTGTCTGTTTGAGAAATTTATACGCCTTATTGCATTATTTTTTGCCTGAAGCTAATGGTGTCTATTATATTTAATAGTTAATCGATGAACACTTTCATTGATCTGATCATTGTCAACATTTTCTTTCAACTGCTCATATACTTAATTAGTTGGTGTTTGTTTGTAAATGCATTAACTTAATTGTCAAATGTTTGCTCGAATGATTGTTGTATTGATGCTTCTTAATCTGAAAATCATCAGCAAACATGACAACGATAACATTTTAAACAACTTAGTACATAATAATTTTATTATAATTTCTTTATTTCATCAATAATATAAGGCGAATATGTAGATGCAAACTGAAAAACAAAAACCAGCGAGAAATATTTTTAAGTCATCCATCCATAGTACAAACTTGACCAGTTTGTTGGTTTCTTTTTATTGACTTTTATAAAATTTAAAATTTAAATTTAAACTTAATTTGTTTAATAAATTGTTTCAATCTCGATAGATCGATTACAATAAATATTCAGAGTGAATTTGTGGCCTTGTTTGATGGAATATCTTAAAAAAAAAACTGTGGGAATAATATACGCTTATACACACACTACTATCATCATATAAATAAAATAGACCAAAGTGAAGTTAAGTGACCTGAGAATTCCTGATGGGGATAGAATCTTATCTAAAATTGGTCAAACCTTTTATTCCTTATGACAAGTATTTCAATTCGTTTAAACTAAATTTCTTCAAACATCACGGCAAAGTGAAAATAATACATAAGTATGTTCATACAATTGTGCAAGGTATAACAAAAAATAAATAAAATATTTGTTTTTTTTTTTTTTGTTATATTAAAATAAAAACAACGAGCAATTAAAAAAAAAACTTTAAGAAGAAAAAAATAAAATTAAATAAAAAATTCAAATTTATATGGGTTCCTCTCCACCCACATTCAAACCAAAATGTACAATTAATAAAAAAAAAAATGTATGTTCTTAAAACAAAACAAAAAAGACACACAAAGAAAAAAGGAAAAATCAAAATACTTTCTAACAAAAATCACAAAACAAAAGAAAAAAGAAAATTAAAATGATTTATTTATATTTAAAAGAATGAAGTATATAATTTAATTTAAATATTTTTTTCTATTAATAGAAATAATTAATATAATATAAAATATTAAAACGAAGTATTTAAAAGTACCAGAATGCAAAACAAAAAACAAAAAAAGGAACGAAATGTCAACAAAAAGATTTAACAAACAAATTAAAAAAAAAAAAAATAAAACAATCAAAAAAAAAAAAAAACTAAATACAATTAAATATTTTGTTGTTGTTTTTGGCGTGAAAGCTGTTTAGAATATAGTATAAATAAACAATTAACTATATACTTAGTACATATACATATAATCATATACATACATCCATACATATATAATTAAATTACAATAAAATACGTAAAGTAAAACAATTATTTTTTTTTTTTTTAACTTAAATTTATTAAATAATGAATTATGTATAAAACAAATATATTTAATGAATTGATTGATAAGAAAACGAAATTTTGTAATATTTGATCAACAAAAACAAAAGAAAAAGAAAAACAAAAATTAAATATAATTAACAAAAAATAAAATTAAATTAAATTGAAACTAAATTATGAGTGAAAATGAAATTAAAAAAAAAGAAATATTTAAAATTAAAATTTAATTAATGTAATAAAGACACAAAAAACCTTAATGTACATGTTTGAAGAAAAGTACACATAAACTTACAACAAAGTCCTCTTTTTACATACATATAAAAATAATACAATTATAATAATATAAAAAAATAAATATTTATATAGAAATGATATAATAATAATCATAATAAACAATAATAAAGTAATAAATAATAATAAAATAGTATAAAATCGCTTTAAATGTAATTTTTAATTTGTATTTAAAATATGTAAAAAAAAAAATTAAATCTAAATTAATAATACTTACTATAATAAAATAAAAAGATTTAAACAAAAAAAAAAAACAAAAAAAAAAAAAAAGAAAAAAAAAAATTTAAAAATAATAATAAACAAACACAAATGACAAATTTAGTTTTTAATGTGAATTTGAAGTGGAAGTAAAATAAAAGTTACATAAAAAAATATTTAAAACAATTAAACAATTTATTTTTTATTCTTATACCTTGGACGCACAATCATTTATATTTATTAATCGATAACTCGGAATGCTTATACCTTCGACCTAAGATATGACAATTTTTAAGAACAATTCATGTTAATATGTATATCGAATCGTTGGGGTTGTCATGATGAAATCAGATTGTTGTCGGCGGATTCTCGGAATTGAAACCGATAAAGCATTCCGAGATCAACCGTTAGTTTCATGTTCGAATCGGAATTAGTGTCGCTTTTTAATGCCATCCGATTTCATGGGTTTGTTTATTGGAAACAAATCAAGAAGTCGTTAGCTGTCAGAATTTATTTACAATTATGTTTTGTTCTGTGTGTTTGTATATTTTATTAAAATGTAAGTAAATTAATAATTATAATTTATTAGACAAAATAAATTAGTAACTTGTTGTTAGACAAAAAGTACATTAATTTTATGTAATTTTACATTGTATTTAATTATTTACGAGTATTTCATATAAAATTCATTTCAAAAACTTGAATAGGGGAAAGTATAAAAATAAAAGCCAGAATGCACTCATTTGGGAGTTTATGGAAACTCATAGCGACATTGCCAAGGACTTCACGAAACGTAATAGGTCACTAGTGGAGTCTTTGTGGCAGAAACTGGTTGAATTTCTAAACAGCGTTGGACCACCCACTAATGATGCTGATGGCTGGAAAAAGGTAAAATGCTAAATTTGTACTTGAGCCGAATTGTTCTAATTTTTTGTTGGTGGCTAGGCATGGACTGAGTGGAAAAGAGACGTTAAAAAAAAATTGGCGCACAATAAAATAGAAGATAGAGGCTCCCAACAGAAAAAAGTGGAGATAGCTTAATGGAGCTTTTAAAGAAATTTCAGGATAGTGATATCGAACAATAGTTGAACGGGAAAATGGATGAACTTATAGCAATAGAAATAGAAAATTGTGACAGCTCCAAAGGATTTCAGCGGTCTCTCAAAATTCCTCCTTATTCATGATTATCCTTTCCACCATTAATAAAAAATCAAGTCAAGTGTGAGTCCGACTCGCACATGAAGGGCACCGTACCATCATCCAAGTTTTTTGAAGCTACAATAAAATACGTATATAAATAATTTTGAACATCATATACGGAAATAACATAAATGGATTTTCGAAAAATTTTATTATTTGTCGTTATAGCGTCAATAGAAATACACACTCGTGAAAATTTTAACTGTACGGTTCATGAGATAGAGCTCTGTGGCGGACAGACGCTCCACCGCAACAATTGTTACAAGAGTTTTGTATGGGAACCCCTTTATTTTTTTAATTTTATTTTATTTTTATTATTTGTCGTTATAGCTGCAATTGAATGAAAAAGAGCGTGTACTCTGTGAATTTTCTATCTAATGCGGCTCATGAGATAGAGCTTTCACGTTTTCACCCTTTGGGTACGGAACCCTACTACGGCTCTTGTCATTTTTCAATTATTTATCTTTCTCGTTTTATTTATTGAATGTGTTTCAAATAAATAATTCTTAAATTTGGCAAAATTCTCAATTGTTAGCAGAACAACAGATTTGAATATGGCGTATGTTCGAAAAAAAAAACCGATCCATTTCATGACACAATTTCCATTTAGACTTGGTTTTTAATTCCAATAAAAAGTAATTTCAACAACCCTGATTATCATTATTTTTTACTTGATCTAAAAAAACTACAATCAATACAGTTATACGAGTATACCAAAAAAATATATACATATAACTTTATTTTCTTCCAGAACTATCTTTGTAAAATATTGCACATATTGTGTCTTAACTTATTTTAAATTAAATATTTTCCTGTAAAATATACATATTTGTATGTGGTTGTCTTTTACACAGTGTGATTTTTCTATTACAAAATCATCCACCCATTTGCTTCCCATATTCATTCGATCATATCTTACCTTTTCGTTTCTTTTATGGAGCATTTTGAAATCTCTTAGCGTTTTTTTGTTTGTTTCATTGTACTTCTTTATTAAGATCTATTTCAATATAAGTAAATTGAGGAACCAGAGAGTTCTTTAATAATTTTCCGAATCTCGACTGCTATCTCCATTATGACAATATTACTTTGCTTAATTTTATTGACTAGATGAACCAATAATAAGTATAAAACACTGTAAGTTTTTTATTGAATTTTTATTGTTAATTGTGATTAATATTGTAGATAAAATGAGTAATGTATTATATTGTAGATCGCATTATTTTAAATATTTTATATTCTCAGAAATTCATATATGTATTCAAATTTTTTATATCATACTTGTAGTATTAAAATGTATCTCCGTTTGTTTATCTATAAAAGACTGACACGGGTAATTATGTTATAAGTATATAAGATATTCTTTTGGTTTTTTATACTCTTCACGCAGTATAATAAGTTTTTCATGAAGTGTGTAACACACAGAAGAAGGCTCCATAAAGTATATATATTCTTGATCCACGAGACGAGTTGATCTAGCTATGTATGTCTGTCTGTCTGTCCGTCAACATTAGTACATTTGTCGGTACATGGATCCAAATTAAAGTTCTTTTTAGATATTTTTTTTGTTTTTTGAATTATCGGTTTGAAATTTGGAAACTATAAGTTTCCGACTCACATCCAACAGCCATGAAAATCCAAGACCATCGGACCACTATGGATCCAAATTCATGTTTTTACTACAAAAATTTTTTTTGTTTTTGTTCTATCGACTTGAAATTTGGACACTATAAGTGTCTAATCCATATCCACCAACCAGTTTTCGAGATCCTTGGACCATTAGGAGGGGCGTGAAGAGTATTACAACTTTGACATAGACAAAGTTAGTCTTTTTTTACTGGTTTTTTTGTTAATTTATTTAATGAAATATTTCTTCCATATCCACCAACCAGTTTTCGAGATCCTTGGACCATTAGGAGGGGCGTGAAGAGTATTACAACTTTGACATAGACAAAGTTAGTCTTTTTTTACTGGTTTTTTTGTTAATTTATTTAATGAAATATTTCTTTTTTAATAATTATGATTAATCCTTAATGGAAATGTGTATTTTTTACTGGTTTTTTGTTAATTTATATAATTAAATGTTTCTTTTTTAAAAATTATGATTAATCCTTAATGGAAATATGTATTTTATAAGAGAAATCGCCTTACTTGCATAGCATTGATAATGCGTCTTCGATATCATCATCAGCATTATCATCATCAGCATCACCGTCATCATCATCATCGTCATCATCAGCATCGTCATCATCGTCGGTGGTGGTCTCTGCCTCTGTAGTAAAGAAATCTTCGGCATCGTAGCCAGCAACGCTATCCTCGAAAAAATCGCTATCAGGAACACCTTCACTTCCAGGAACATCTTCAATTTCAGAAACACCTACACTTTCAGGAACACCTTCACTTTCAGAATCACCTTCAGTTTCAGAAACACCTTCGCTTTCAGAAACACCTGTGTTTTCAGGAACACATTCGCGTTCAGTATCATCAGCTTCATTGGCTTCATTAGCTACAATAACTTCATTAGCTTCAATAACTTCATTTGCTTTATTAGCTTCATTAGCTTTATTAGCTTTATTAGCTTTACTGGCTTTATTAGCTTCATTAGCTTTATTAGCATTATTAGCTTCATTAGCTTCATCTTCAATGTCTTCGTCATCATCTTCTATTTCGATGACATCAGGAACGTCCTCATCCATGTCCGTAATATCCACTTCATCTTCAATTTCATTAAGTGTTTCAGTGTTTGAATGTGCTGCGACCTCTCTATTCTTAGCCTCGAGCAGCTTATCGTAAGCACTCTCTGACATTGTGATACGGAGGTTAGTGTTAATATTCTTTGTTAACATTCTGTAAGTCTTGACTCTATCGGTAAATTCCTCCCAAAATGTACGTGTTTTAGACAACCCATCAAACTTTGCCTTGAACGTTTCATATATATCGAAAGCGGCATCTCTTATCATCTTGGTCTCTTGGTTAAATTCATTTGTATCGCCTTCGTCCAGATTCCATGAACTCACATTGCCTACATAACGACGCAAGTTTTTTATTAACTCCACACTTTTCGGATGACGAAGCAGCAATAACTTGTTAAGTTTAAATTGTTTGTATTTCTCCAGCAACTCATGACATTTACCAACTCTAGCTCGTTGTGTGCTTACACATCTGCTTATTTCATAAGTGATTTGAACAAGATTACGTTCCGAGACAAGAGCATTTCGAATATTAAGAAGTTCTCCGATGAAACGATTTTCCTCCCGATTTGATATTTCTTTCAATTCTGGTTCCATAACAATGCGATCCATTAAAAGCTTCGCACTGACTTGACCAGTCTCCACTTTTAACTTTAATGCCTTAGCTTCTTTACGCGCTCGTAACATCCATGCCTTTTCCTCTTTCTTATTCGAAAATTCCGGCTTGTTATGGTACACTTTTATACCAACGGTTTTGTTTGTAGGCAAATACACCATAAGCAACTCATTGTCTTCTGTGGGACATGTTGGTGCATTCACCTGACGTACATCATTTGCTTTACGTCCAGCACTACGTCTCGTATTCCTTTTTTCTAAAGCCTGTTGGCTAGTGCATGGAGGTGATTGTGCCTTATAGTTAGAGTCACCATCATCTCTAGCTAATTCGGCTACATCTCCGTCTCCGTTAATAGCACTTTCGATTTCTCTGATTGCCTTACTAAAATCTGCACGCTTCATGGTTTTTGCATTAGCAAACCTTTTCTTTTTTTCCGCATACTTAAAAAGGTCTTCAACTTTAACACCGTTTGCCGTTTCTCCGCTACCATAAAATAAAACACTGAACCTGTTGATACTGCCGTGCTTTATAATTTTGGCTGGCCAAGGACAATATCCCCTGAGCTTGGCAAAAACAAAATCGTCGATTTTAAAACTCTTTTTAGCTTTCTTTCTGCCCATAATGACGTTGTTTCTTTTAATTTATTGCCGAAACTGTAAAGACGAAAAGTTTTTTTATCTCGCTTTCACTGATGCAGCACACGAAATGAAGGACTCTTTTCGTTGGTCATATACTAGTAAGTGTTATTGGCATATAAGGGATGTAACAATTTCGATACCGATATATTGAGCAATATAATCGATATACACACTTATTTACCGATATCTGATGCTATACTTTTAATAGTTTTTTTTTGAAAAATTTTAAACACAGTTAAAGAATCAATAAATCGCTGACAACAATAACAACAATAGACGAAAATATTTATTTTTTATTCGACAATTTGATTTTTGGAATCAATAACAGTTTTCGTTATTTGAAGAGTGAAAGAAGAAATTTTATTTTAAAAGCAATATTAGATTCTCACTAAAAATTCTGTACAATGGATGTTTACTGATATATAGCACACAAGTAATAAAGCAATCTGTCATATGCATGAGAGAGTTCCGTGGTCATGAAATTGATTTCGGTGGCTAGTTAATATTTCCAACTACATATTATATGTTGTATTATTAAGTCACAAAGCTTTTGGTTCACTTAGGCCATTAAAAATACATGATTGATCTCAATGAGATGATAAAAAGTGAGTAAATTGTGGCAGGGAAGGGTGGATGGGATGGGATGATATGGTATGGTATGGTATGCAAAGTAAAGGAAGGGAAAGGGAAAAACAAGTATATACCGCCTTTTATCACCAGTGCATAAATTGTTCAGGTTGCATCACTTGTTGGAGAGAATGTCATTATGAGAGAACCAGAGAACTGCATTCGGATGATTGCAAAACTTGTTGTACATACACACTCACACACACACATCAAAATTTTATGGTTAAAATCATTTATAGTAAGTATTAGACAGCTGCTTGACTCTACTCAAATTAGTCGTTACTCAGAGTAGTATTGTAGTCACTCAAATTTTTGAAAACCGTGAGTAATGAGTGATTGAGTATTTGACTCAGCATTGTGTATGTGTCTCATTAGTCAAAGCCGAATGAAATGACTAAATGAGTGTTTCGTTCCGTTTGACTGAGTGAATGTGTTAAGTTATTCGAGTTATTCGGTACTATTTTGTGTATTCGATTTTCGCGTTGCGAATTATGTATATGTGCGTTTGTTTGCATTTCTTCATTCTTTATTGCGTAGTCGTGAAGAATAAAAGAGTGATCTTCAACATTTAGGGACTGTTTTCTGCTCAAAATACCTTGCGCATTATTTGCGTCTCAATTTTACCATTGCCTTCTTCTTCTTGCTTTGCTTAATGACGCAACATTAGTTGAAAGAAAAACGACTACTGAGTGCCTGGCTCACTCATTAGTTGAATCGTTATTCATTCAGTCATTCCACTTTTTCGTACTTCATATTCGATGTAATATAGTATCAACTAAATATTCAATTGTTCCATTTCAATGTGTTACTGATACCAACTCATTCGTTTTTGCTGACAACGTCACAAAAGGCGTTTTGACTAAGTCATGCAGCTGTCTAATATGTATGATCAAACTACTCAAATGAAAAATTTGTTTTGTTTTGATTTTAACGAGACTTTTTAAAAAATAGCATCAATTGTTCAATAAAGTGTGAGCTGCCTGATAGTGCAATTAATTTTTCATTATTAATAACTTTTTAAAAAAGTTTTCAAATTAGAAAAATGGATATTAAACAAAAATGTATTAACATAAATTGTACTTATTAAAATATTTTTAAATTGTAGTGTACTATTTAAAAAATGCAGTTTTTCCAACTATACATAGTACGTATGTATATTCAGTGTTTTTCGTATTTATTTTAGAATATCAATTACATTTTTTAAATGCGTTCTGGTTCTCGTCCCTCTATAATTTTTTTCACAAGTTATTTCTTAACATTTTATGATTATGAAAATGTTCAGTTTAGCTGCAGCCAAATGCAGCTGCTCGTATAGTATTCCATAAAAAAATACAAGCTCCAAGACGAAAAAGTTGCATTTATGACAACGAAACACAAAATTCAAATGGAATTTCGAAAAAAAATGTATTTAATTGATAATAAAATTTAAATTTTGCTTAAGAAAACTTTTAAGAATTCACTTTGCAAGGAATAAGATCCAGATTTTTTTTTTAAATTTCTTATTAAAAGTTGTGTATAGAGGGGACGAACCATCCCGTTTTTATCATTAAATAGTTCTTGCCATAAATTTTAATAACAAATTAAATTTAAAAGGTTTTTTTATAAATATTTTTCTTATTGTAAGTGGATGGTGGGGTGGGTTTAGTGTGGTCAAACCACCACCATTTTTTTATTGAAAAGTTCTCTTATCCATACAAATACGCAACCAATGTTTCAAGTATCAGATATCTCCACTAGAAGTATTTTTGGCCGCTAGCTCCATACAAGTCCGACCACTGTGCGGTGGTTGCTTGCCAGCGTTGTGAATACAACTTGCTGTTATGTGCAAACTAAATGCGGACCGCACATGGTCAAATGCATTTGCATCAATGCCTTCTTAATGTAAGTGAATATTTATGTGTGTTAAATTATTAAATTTTTCAAATATGAGTGCATAAACATTTAATGTCTACTGATTTTGGGCCGAGTCTATCTCTATGTCTTTTCAGTTATTATGTAGCACTGCTAGCTGGTAAGGAATGAACTTTGATAAGCGTGGGTAATATTGTTCATGTATTTTTCGAAGTCTTCAGTTAAGTATTTTGACAATTTCCATAGAATCTCTCTATACTTCTTCTCTACGTCTTTCTTTTGTGGTTTATGTTGTACTTTTCAATAAGTCGGGGGAACAAAATGAAATACCCTTTTTGACATGTGAAGAAAGTTTGTCTTCATGCAGTCCATACATTGACTGATTCATACCTGTTTGATTAATGTTGCGGTTTGGTTCGTTCTTTGTTCGTGTATGCAGTGGTTGTAATCACTTCGTGTGTTGCATGCTCGATTTCACTGCCCAAACTCATTAGCTTGCATTGCGTGCACTATAGATTGCACCCATCACTGAGATATTTTCGTTGCAAACAGGGCCGCATTTAGGTTTGTGTCAAAGCACGAGGTTGCTCAAACATGTGAAGCAAAAATGTTCACTCAGCCGACTCATGCATACCCTAATAATATGAATGTTCGTTTGACAATGAAGAAACTCAACGTTTAGTTGGAGGTGGATTGATTGAATGTGAGTGAATACTTTAGGGTGTGAATAAAATAAAACCAGTAAAAAGAATATTAACTTTGGCTATGCCGAAGTAGTAATATATATTGTTCAGGCCCTTCGTAGTGGTCCGAAACGGTCTTGAAATTTAGGTGGTTGGTAGATATGGGTGAGATACTTAAAGTGTGCAAATTTCAAGTCGATTGTACAAAAAACAAAATAGTTTTTCTAAATAGACAATTATGCAAAAAAGTACCTGGTATTCCTTAGGTCATTACCAATAGATCTCCAAAATTATTTTGGCTAAAATTCGAATATGTGACATAATATGCGCATTTTGTTCAATCAGCTAAATATAAATATATATTTTTTTTTTATTTTGGTTCAAAATTCCTTGTTTTTTATATCAATACACACGCACAGGCATATTTTCTACGAATTTCTGAACATGGGTACTGGGAATATTATTCCAATTATGCTGCATTCTCTACATCCAAATTAAATCTTACATAGTGGGCGCTCTACTGAATTTTTGAATCCCTCGCTTCTCCAATGGAACCACATTTTAACTCAGATTGAGATCTGGACTTTGTGCCGGCCAATTCTTCAACTGAAATGATGACTCTAACGGTCTATTCTGGGCTTTACGTGCAATATGCCATGGATCATCATCTGGCTGATCTTTTCATGCTTTGGATTCGGAATGGCGTCCACAAAGTCGTATGGGTATGTGATCTTATTTTCTAATGCGATTCTATATTCTAACTAAAGGAATACCTTGGTACATTCTATGTACCCCAATTCCCTTGTATCCGCCAATATATTTACAAAACCGATTTTAGTGACCTCTGACCTTGAATATCTTGGGACGCCGGCATTAAACACATCTAGACTTTTGACATAATGTGTAAAATGTCTTAATAAACGATTTCGACAAATTTCAGCTATTTTCTTTGTGCTTTGGTTATTTTTACTTCAAGGTCATGTGTGCTCATTAGTGGAAAAATTCGTCTATAATGTAATTTAGAAAATATAGTGAAATTTGGTCACATTTCACTAATTTAGGGAGCCTTGCTGGCAAAATGTAAATAAGTAAGTTTTGCAAAAATATTTTAAGTAAGTCGCATAGCAACCTGTGCCAGCACCTAAACACCCATCAGCTATGGAGCCCGTTATCCGTTGGGCAGCACAAAATTATACCAAAAGCAAGCAAGTTGATCGATAACTGGTACGATTGATCGCCAAAGGTAACCATACGTTGAGGTTGGTGGAAGAGCCGGACATCAAAAAGTTTGTTGCAAATGACTCGCTTACGCCCGGTTATAACAACCACAAAAACCTTAACACCTTACCCAACGTTTTGTTGCCAAAAATACGGGATGAGCAATTGGGCAACTTAAAAGGAAAGCTGAGTGCTGCGACTACTGTGTGTTTGTTGCTGGACACACACACCCACTAACTATTACAAATTTCTAAAAAAATTATTGTTGATTGATTGGGACATTGAGAACAAGATCACGTCAATAGCATCAGATAGTGCATTCAACATTGTTTGTCATATTCAGATGGGTTATTGGCGTCACAATCCTTGACGACGAACCACCAAAGTGGCACTGGCACAAGAAATAAAATATCTCTACCGTTTACAATACTATTGTTGTACATAATAAATTCAAATAAAACAAATTATTGAATGGAAGCGTGGAAGTGTGTGTGTTTTAATTACAGCATTGAATTTGAATACAAAATAATTTTGATTAAACAGTAATACTCGTATTTAAGATTTATGAACATGTTAATAATCCTAGTGAGTGGGATAAACTATTATACAAGCGCAAACGCAAACAAATTAAAGAACTCTTTTTGGTTTTATGGTTTTTTATCTAGTTATTCTGTCTCCTTGGCTAGATGGCATATAATTGTGTCCACTGACGGGCGAGCTGATCGTGTTCTTCCCGGTTGGTTTTGAACTGCCACGCGATGCTCGGTTCCAATGGATGATACGGATTGGGATCCCTAAGTAACAATATTATGGAAATCAGCAATGATGGTACATTAAGAGCTGGGGCCCATTCGGATTGCAAAATGTCCTGGCATATTAGTCCATCTTTGCTAACATTACAGTGGTATATTTTCGTCATAAATTGTACGTTAGGTGGACTAAATGGATATGTTGGCGGAAAAAGTAAACGCAACTTAAAAACACCGTTTTCATAGGGCGAACCCTGTGGCCCAGTGATAGTGGCATCCCACTTGAAAAAATTGTCTTTAAGGAGCTGGGCTGTGCAGAACTGTGGTGGATTCACATGCATTTCTTCAAACTCCTTTTTAAAGCGTCTTATTCGCAACAAGTCGTTACAAAAACTACGTTGTACGACTATGGTTGATGGTGGTGGTGGTGGTGGCCGTGGTAGTGGTGGCCGTGGTGGTGGTGGTGTTCGTATTCCACGTAGTGGTCGTGGTGGAGATGGTGGCGATTGTGATTGATCATCCAGATTAATTTCCGCCATTGCGTGAGCTCTTGATCTTGTTATTCGCCCTGTTGCTTGACGTGGTGGAGATGGTGGCGATTGTGATTGATCATCCAGATTAATTTCCGCCATTGCGCGAGGTCTTGATCGTGTTATTCGCCCTGTTGCTTGACGTGGTGGAGATGGTGGCAATTGTGATTGATCATCCAGATTAATTTCCGCCATTACGCGAGTTCTTGATCTTGTTATTCGCCCTGTTGCTTGACGTGGTGGAGATGGTGGCAATTGTGATTGATAATCCTGATTAATTTCCGCCATTTCGCGAGCTCTTGATCTTGTTATTCGCCCTGTTGCTTGACGTGGTGGAGATGGTGGCGATTGTGATTGATAATCCTGATTAATTTCCGCCATTGCGCGAGCTCTTGATCTTATTATTCGCCCTGTTGCTTGACGTGGTGGAGATGGTGGCGATTGTGATTGATCATCCAGATTAATTTCCGCCATTGCGCGAGGTCTTGATCGTGTTATTCGCCCTGTTGCTTGATGTGGTGAAGATGGTGGCGATTGTGATTGATCATCCAGATTAATTCCCGCCATTGCGCGAGCTCTTGATCTTGTTATTCGCCCTATTGCTTGACGTGGTGGAGATGGTAGCGATTGTGATTGATCATCCAGATTAATTTCCGCCATTTCGCGAGCTCTTGATCGTGTTATTCGCCCTGTTCCTTGATGTGGTGGAGATGGTTGCGATTGTGATTGATAATCCTGATTAATTTCCACCATTGCGCGAGGTCTTGATCGTGTTATTCGCCCTGTTGTTTGACGTGGTGAAGATGGTGGCGATTGAGATTGATCATCCTGATTAATTTCCGCCATTGCGCGAGCTCTTGATCTTGTTATTCGCCCTGTTGCTTGACGTGGTGGAGATGGTGGCGATTGTGATTGATCATCCTGATTAACTTCCGCCATTGCGCGAGCTCTTGATCTTGTTATTCGCCCTGTTGCTTGATGTGGTGAAGATGGTGGCGATTGAGATTGATCATCCTGACTAATTTCCGCCATTGCGCGAGCTCTTGATCTTGTTATTCGCCCTGTTGCTTGACGTGGTGGAGATGGTGGCGATTGTGATTGATCATCCTGATTAACTTCCGCCATTGCGCGAGCTCTTGATCTTGTTATTCGCCCTGTTGCTTGACGTGGTGGAGATGGTGGCGATTGTGATTGATCATCTAGATTAATTTCCGCCATTGCGCGAGGTCTTGATCTTGTTATTCGCCCTGTTGCTTGACGTGGTGGAGATGGTGGCGATTGTGATTGATCATCCTGATTAATTTCCGCCATTGCGCGAGGTCTTGATCGTGTTATTCGCCCTGTTGCTTGACGTGGTGAAGATGGCGGCGATTGTGATTGATCATCCAGATTAATTTCCGCCATTGCGCGAGGTCTTGATCTTGTTATTCGCCCTGTTGCTTGACGTGGTGGAGATGGTGGCGATTGTGATTGATCATCCAGATTAATTTCCGCCATTTCGCGAGCTCTTGATCTTGTTATTCGCCCTGTTGCTTGACGTGGTGGAGATGGTGGCGATTGTGATTGATCATCCAGATTAATTTCCGCCATTGCGTGAGCTCTTGATCTTGTTATTCGCCCTGTTGCTTAACGTGGTGGAGATGGTGGCGATTGTGATTGATCATCCAGATTAATTTCCGCCATTGCGCGAGCTCTTGATCTTGTTATTCGCCCTGTTGCTTGACGTGGTGGAGATGGTGGCGATTGTGATTGATCATCCTTATTAATTTTCGCCATTGCTAGAGCTCTTGATCGTGTTATTCGCCCTGTTGCTTGACGTGGTGAAGATGGTGGCGATTGAGATTGATCATCCTGATTAATTTCCGCCATTGCGCGAGCTCTTGATCTTGTTATTCGCCCTGTTGCTTGACGTGGTGGAGATGGTGGCGATTGTGATTGATCATCCTGATTAACTTCCGCCATTTCGCGAGCTCTTCATCTTGTTATTCGCCCTGTTGCTTGATGTGGTGAAGATGGTGGCGATTGAGATTGATCATCCTGATTAATTTCCGCCATTGCGCGAGCTCTTGATCTTGTTATTCGCCCTGTTGCTTGACGTGGTGGAGATGGTGGCGATTGTGATTGATCATCTAGATTAATTTCCGCCATTGCGCGAGGTCTTGATCTTGTTATTCGCCCTGTTGCTTGACGTGGTGGAGATGGTGGCGATTGTGATTGATCATCCTTATTAATTTTCGCCATTGCTAGAGCTCTTGATCGTGTTATTCGCCCTGTTCCTTGATGTGGTGGAGATGGTTGCGATTGTGATTGATAATCTTGATTAATTTCCACCATTGCGCGAGGTCTTGATCGTGTTATTCGCCCTGTTGCTTGACGTGGTGAAGATGGTGGCGATTGAGATTGATCATCCTGATTAATTTCCGCCATTGCGCGAGCTCTTGATCTTGTTATTCGCCCTGTTGCTTGACGTGGTGGAGATGGTGGCGATTGTGATTGATCATCCTGATTAACTTCCGCCATTTCGCGAGCTCTTCATCTTGTTATTCGCCCTGTTGCTTGATGTGGTGGAGATGGTGGCGATTGTGATTGATCATCTAGATTAATTTCCGCCATTGCGCGAGGTCTTGATCTTGTTATTCGCCCTGTTGCTTGACGTGGTGGAGATGGTGGCGATTGTGATTGATCATCCTGATTAATTTCCGCCATTGCGCGAGGTCTTGATCGTGTTATTCGCTCTGTTGCTTGACGTGGTGGAGATGGTGGCGATTGTGATTGATCATCCAGATTAATTTCCGCCATTGCGCGAGCTCTTGATCTTGTTATTCGCCCTGTTGATTGACGTGGTGGAGATGGTGGCGATTGTGATTGATCATCCAGATTAATTTCCGCCATTGCGTGAGCTCTTGATCTTGTTATTCGCCCTGTTGCTTGATGTGGTGGAGATGGTGGCGATTGTGATTGATCTTCCAGATTAATTTCCGCCATTGCGAGAGCTCTTGATCTTGTTATTCGCCCTGTTGCTTGATGTGGTGGAGATGGGGGCGATTGTGATTGATCATCCAGATTAATTTCCGCCATTGCGTGAGCTCTTGATCTTGTTATTCGCCCTGTTGCTTGACGTGGTGGAGATGGTGGCAATTGTGATTGATCATCCAGATTAATTTCCGACATTGCGAGAGCTCTTGATCTTGTTATTCGCCCTGTTGCTTGACGTGGTGGAGATGGTGGCGATTGTGATTGATCATCCAGATTAATTTCCGCCATTGCGTGAGCTCTTGATCTTGTTATTCGCCCTGTTGCTTGATGTGGTGGAGATGGTGGCGATTGTGATTGATCATCCAGATTAATTTCCGCCATTGCGTGAGCTCTTGATCTTGTTATTCGCCCTGTTGCTTGACGTGGTGGAGATGGTGGCAATTGTGATTGATCATCCAGATTAATTTCCGCCATTGCGCGAGCTCTTGATCTTGTTATTCGCCCTGTTGCTTGACGTGATGTAGACATTATTAGTCTGAATTAGTAAATTGTATGTTTTATTCATAGGTTACTGGTATCTATGTATATTTGAATTATAATTTGATTGCTTTGATTGTTTCATATTCAATGAATTTCAATTCAATTACACACTCGGATATCGAATATACGTAATCCGCGGAAATTCAAAAATCGCGATACTTTTTGAACAAACCTCGTACAATGTTGTAAAACATGACGGTTTGAGGAAACTTTTCATCTTTTGACTTTGGGTTCGTAGTGCGAAGGGCACCGAATATAAATACTTCTTCACTGAGGAAGAAATGCTTTTTAAGTTGGTGGTCCAACAGAATAACGACCGAAAGCACACATACTATAGCAAAGATAATGAAGTGGTATGAGGATCCTAATGTACTTGCTATGGAGTGGAAAGCTTTAAAATGCAGGAAAAAACAAAAAGCGTGATATTTTTCATATTTGTTCTTATTTTAATGGACAAGTGTGTATATGCATGCTTGGAGATGATCAACCTAACGGTCTAGCCAAATAGACGTCTGCATGAGTACATAGGTACACATGAATGTATTCATGCAAATAGTAAGCGATAATCAGAATTTCACAATGGCTGAAAGATGAGTCTCCACTTCCACAATTAGCAAGTTAGATAGTTGAAACTAAACAAAAATATAATATAATAATTCATCCAGAAAGATCTAAAGCTCGTTTATTTTATAGAAATTATGTTCTGGTGTGCCAGCAACACAATCTTAACCATGCCCTCAGCCTAGTGGCGTTGGTATGTCACCCTTACCACCTGTTCAATTCGATGGATAGCAACAATATCCAACATCAGGCTTCCCTGGTCATCCACCATTGCCCTGACAAGAATAAGTGCAACTTGGGCACCCACCAATTCCTGGACCAGGGCAGTTTCCAAATCAATCGCAATTACCCGGCCAACAAGGAAATTTCATTCCTGGACAACCCCCATTATCCGGCCAAAAAACTTGTGGTTACAACCGGGTCACCCACCAATGCAAGACAGACCAGGCTTCAATGTAAGTAAAAATAAATTTACATACTTACGTCTAACATCTTTATAAAAGATTTGTCTTTTCCTTATGTAGGTGGTGATGGCATGTATCAATAAACACAGCAACAATACCAATAACAACCGCTCCATCATCTTGAAACCGTTCAAATGCCAATTTATGATCGAAAATCAACGTCAATATCAATTATTTATAAATTTCTTATAATTTATTTTATTATAAATTACTAGCTGGACCGGCGTGCGTTGCTACGCCCTCGCTCAAAATAATATCAAAGTGACGCGACACTTCATGTCAATGACTTCACATCAATGAATGACGGTTAAATTAATTGGATATTGTTCATAAAAAATACTTTACGACCTATTCTCATACCTACCATACACAAAAAAAAATATAATTTAAAAATGCAAATATCGGTCGAGCCGTTTCGGAGGAGTGCGAACACTAACACCGTGACACGAGATTTTTATATTGTATTAAATAAATTATATTTTAAGCTTTTATAAAAATATGAATATTAATTTTGAAAATAAAATAGAAAAAAAAAATTAGAAAATTATGTAGTACATAGTACATCTAAAATATGGCACATAGACCACCGGTGTTTTGAGATTTTTGATGGACAACATATATTGTAGCAAGTACACGAACTTGATCGGCGTTTGGTAAAAAGAAATCGATGTTCAAAATTTCAGCTCTCTAGCTAAAAAACTGAAGGACTAGGAGTGCAAACAGACGGACAGACGGACATGGTTAAATCAACTCGTCTCATCGAGCTAATCACAAATATATATACTTTATGTGGTCTGCGATGTCTCCTTCTGTGTGTTACAAACTTCATGACAAACTTATAATAATATTCACTAACGTGAAGAGTATAAAAATGAGAAAATGAAATAGAAGAAGTACTAGTGGAAAAAAAAGAAGAAGAAAGCAACAACAAAAAAAAAGGAAATATATATTAAAATCAGCCAAGTGTGAGTCAAACTCGCACACGGAGGGTTCCGTACCATCGCACAAGATTTAAGACAATGTATGCAAATTTGTACCTCTATCTGGAGTTATGTAAAATTAATTTGCTTTTGTTTTTGTCGCAAAAGTGAAATATTCAACAGCCTAAAAGTATAGTACAAAAAAAGTACGAGTATAGTATATATTGAAGTTTCTTGCATGGGGACCCCACTATTTTTTAACTTTATTTTATTTTTAGTATTTGTCGTTCTACACACAAGTGAATTACACACTTTGTGAAAATTTCAACTCTCTACCTACTACGGTTCATGAGATAGAGCAGGAGACGGACGGACATTGTAAGCTTAGTAATAGGGTCCCGTTAGTTCCCTATGGGTACGGAACCCTAAATATCAATATGAAAACAAAAACTTCCAAACAAACAAAATTAATGATGAAATAAATATATATGTCTATTATATATAAAAGTAGTAGTATTAAAAAATTAAATATCAAATTATGATAACAAAAAAACAAACACACCTTTTCTTTATATATTTTCTAGATATTTTGGGATTAGATTTAATTTTGATATGTTAATTTTTCGCCATTGTGCTGGATGACGTCATGAATAGCCTCACCCAACATAAGAAAACTGGCATTATGTGGATCCTCTCACGACATCTGGAGGACCTGGACTTTGCAGATGATATTTGTCTCCTCTCTCACAAATTCTCCGACATGCAAGCGAAGGCGAACAATTTAGTCGCGCTGTCACTCAAACACACGCCACATAATGATAGACGGTTGTGCGATCGAGTTCGTTGAGAACTTCTGCTACCTCGGTTGCACCATATCTACAGACGGAGGAGCTGAAGCGGACGTCAACTGCAGACTGAGCAAGGCAAGATCAGCATTTGGACGACTTAAATCAGTATGGGCAAATACCCAAATTTCTAGACGCACGAAATTACGAATATTCTCCGCATGTGTGAAATCAACGCTCTTATATGGAAGCGAAACTCCATTACGCAGAGATTGCAAGCTTTCGTAAATAAGTGTTTGAGGATCATTTGTAGAGTATTCTGGCCGACAACTATTATATTTCAAACGAGGCGGCTAACAAATCAGCAACCCATACTATACCAGATCAAGCGCAGAAAGTGGAGGTGGATTGGGCACACATTGAGAAAGAAACCCGAAAGCATCACAAGAATGGCGCTTGAGTGGAACCCGCAAGGGAGCAGAAGCCGCGGACGACCCAAGAACACCAGGAGAAGATCAATATGACGGGAGTTAGCCGATGCAAACATCACATGGTGATAATAGGAGAAAAAAAAATTAATATCACCAATTATGTACCAAGATTCACTGACTACACTTACTAAGTGCAACTTTGGAGTACTTGCTACAATACATGTTGTCCATCAAAAATCTCAAAACACCGGTGGTCTATGTGCCATATTTTAGATACTATGTACTACATAATTTTATAATTTTTTTTCTTTTGTATTTTTAAAATTAATATTCATATTTTTATAAAAGCTTAAAATATAATTTATTTAATACAATATAAAAATCTCGTGTCACGGTGTTAGTGTTCGCACTCCTCCGAAACGGTTCGACCGATATTTGCATTTTTAAATTATATTTTTTTTTGTGTTTGGTAGGTATGAGAATAGGTCGTAAAGTATTTTTTATGAACAATATCCAATTAATTTAACCGTCATTCATTGATGTGAAGTCATTGACATGAAGTGTCGCGTCACTTTGATATTATTTTGAGCGAGGGCGTAGCAACGCACGCCGGTCCAGCTAGTAATTTATAATAAAATAAATTATAAGAAATTTATAAATAATTGATATTGACGTTGATTTTCGATCATAAATTGGCATTTGAACGGTTTCAAGATGATGGAGCGGTTGTTATTGGTATTGTTGCTGTGTTTATTGATACATGCCATCACCACCTACATAAGGAAAAGACAAATCTTTTATAAAGATGTTAGACGTAAGTATGTAAATTTATTTTTACTTACATTGAAGCCTGGTCTGTCTTGCATTGGTGGGTGACCCGGTTGTAACCACAAGTTTTTTGGCCGGATAATGGGGGTTGTCCAGGAATGAAATTTCCTTGTTGGCCGGGTAATTGCGATTGATTTGGAAACTGCCCTGGTCCAGGAATTGGTGGGTGCCCAAGTTGCACTTATTCTTGTCAGGGCAATGGTGGATGACCAGGGAAGCCTGATGTTGGATATTGTTGCTATCCATCGAATTGAACAGGTGGTAAGGGTGACATACCAACGCCACTAGGCTGAGGGCATGGTTAAGATTGTGTTGCTGGCACACCAGAACATAATTTCTATAAAATAAACGAGCTTTAGATCTTTCTGGATGAATTATTATATTATATTTTTGTTTAGTTTCAACTATCTAACTTGCTAATTGTGGAAGTGGAGACTCATCTTTCAGCCATTGTGAAATTCTGATTATCGCTTACTATTTGCATGAATACATTCATGTGTACCTATGTACTCATGCAGACGTCTATTTGGCTAGACCGTTAGGTTGATCATCTCCAAGCATGCATATACACACTTGTCCATTAAAATAAGAACAAATATGAAAAATATCACGCTTTTTGTTTTTTCCTGCATTTTAAAGCTTTCCACTCCATAGCAAGTACATTAGGATCCTCATACCACTTCATTATCTTTGCTATAGTATGTGTGCTTTCGGTCGTTATTCTGTTGGACCACCAACTTAAAAAGCATTTCTTCCTCAGTGAAGAAGTATTTATATTCGGTGCCCTTCGCACTACGAACCCAAAGTCAAAAGATGAAAAGTTTCCTCAAACCGTCATGTTTTACAACATTGTACGAGGTTTGTTCAAAAAGTATCGCGATTTTTGAATTTCCGCGGATTACGTATATTCGATATCCGAGTGTGTAATTGAATTGAAATTCATTGAATATGAAACAATCAAAGCAATCAAATTATAATTCAAATATACATAGATACCAGTAACCTATGAATAAAACATACAATTTACTAATTCAGACTAATAATGTCTACATCACGTCAAGCAACAGGGCGAATAACAAGATCAAGAGCTCGCGCAATGGCGGAAATTAATCTGGATGATCAATCACAATTGCCACCATCTCCACCACGTCAAGCAACAGGGCGAATAACAAGATCAAGAGCTCACGCAATGGCGGAAATTAATCTGGATGATCAATCACAATCGCCACCATCTCCACCACATCAAGCAACAGGGCGAATAACAAGATCAAGAGCTCGCGAAATGGCGGAAATTAATCTGGATGATCAATCACAATCGCCACCATCTCCACCACATCAAGCAACAGGGCGAATAACAAGATCAAGAGCTCTCGCAATGGCGGAAATTAATCTGGAAGATCAATCACAATCGCCACCATCTCCACCACATCAAGCAACAGGGCGAATAACAAGATCAAGAGCTCACGCAATGGCGGAAATTAATCTGGATGATCAATCACAATCGTCACCATCTCCACCACGTCAATCAACAGGGCGAATAACAAGATCAAGAGCTCGCGCAATGGCGGAAATTAATCTGGATGATCAATCACAATCGCCACCATCTCCACCACGTCAAGCAACAGAGCGAATAACACGATCAAGACCTCGCGCAATGGCGGAAATTAATCAGGATGATCAATCACAATCGCCACCATCTCCACCACGTCAAGCAACAGGGCGAATAACAAGATCAAGAGCTCGCGCAATGGCGGAAATTAATCTAGATGATCAATCACAATCGCCACCATCTCCACCACGTCAAGCAACAGGGCGAATAACAAGATGAAGAGCTCGCGTAATGGCGGAAATTAATCAGGATGATCAATCACAATCGCAACCGTCTCCACCACGTCAAGCAACAGGGCGAATAACAAGATCAAGAGCTCACGCAATGGCGGAAATTAATCTGGATGATCAATCACAATCGCCACCATCTCCACCACGTCAATCAACAGGGCGAATAACAAGATCAAGACCTCGCGCAATGGCGGAAATTAATCTGGATGATCAATCACAATCGCCACCATCTCCACCACGTCAAGCAACAGAGCGAATAACACGATCAAGACCTCGCGCAATGGCGGAAATTAATCTAGATGATCAATCACAATCGCCACCATCTCCACCACGTCAAGCAACAGGGCGAATAACACGATCAAGAGCTCACGCAATGGCGGAAATTAATCTGGATGATCAATCACAATCGCAACCATCTCCACCACGTCAACCAACAGAGCGAATAACACGATCAAGACCTCGCGCAATGGCGGAAATTAATCAGGATGATCAATCACAATCGCCACCATCTCCACCACGAACACCAACACCACAACCACCACCGCCATCGCCACCACGACCACGATGTCGACCACCACGTCGAACACCACCACCACCACACCCACCACCACCACCTCCATCAACCATAGTCGTACAACGTAGTTTTTCTAACGACTTGTTGCGAATAAGACGCTTAAAAAAGGAGTTTGAAGAAATGCAAGTGAATCCACCACAGTACTGCACAGCCCAGCTCCTTGAAGACAATTTTTTCAAGTGGGATGCCACTATCACTGGGCCACAGGGTTCGCCCTATTTCAAGTGTGTTTTCAAGTTGCGTTTACTTGTTCCGGCAACATATCCATTTAGTCCACCTAACGTACAATTTATGACGAAAATATACCACTGTAATGTTAGCAAAGATTGACTAATATGCCAGGACATTTTGCAATCCGAATGGTCGCCAGCTCTTAATGTACCATCGTTACTGCTATCGATAATATTATTACTTACAGATCCCAACCCGTTTCATCCATTGGAACCGAGTATCGCCTGGCAATACAGAACCAACCAACCAATTATATGCCATCGAGCCAAGGAGTCACAATAACTAGATAAAAAACCATAAAACCAAAAAGAGTTCTTTAATTTGTTTGCGTTTGCGCTTGTATAATAGTTTATCCCACCCACTAGGATTATTAACATGTTCATAAATCTTAAATACGAGTATTACTGTTTAATCAAAATTATTTTGTATTCAAATTCAATGCTGTAATTAAAACACACACACTTCCACGCTTCCATTCAATAATTTGTTTTATTTGAATTTATTATGTACAACAATAGTATTGTAAACGGTAGAGATATTTTATTTCTTGTGCCAGTGCCACTTTGGTGGTTCGTCATCATATTCATCAATATTAACTAATATGTACTAATATTATTATAATTTTCTTCGTCATCATCATCATCATCACAATTCTTTTCTACAATTACAATTATAGATCTACAATAGTTGGTTTTGTTTTGCAAACAAACTTATCTATCTAAAATAAAGTACTATAAGTATATGTACCATAGTACGAGTATAGAATAGTACAAGAGAATCTCTCCAAATTCGAATCCTTCTGATTCATATTTCTCTGGTTCTTTTTGTTTTCTTATAAATGATATTTTTATACTCTTGACGTTAGTGAATAATATTATAAATTTGTCATGAAGTTTGTAACACACAGAAGGAGACATCGCAGACCACATAAAGTATATATATTTGTGATCAGCTCGATGAGACGAGTTGATTTTGCCATGTCCGTCTGTCCGTCTGTTCGCACTCCTAGTCCTTCAGTTTTTGAGCTAGAGAGCTGAAATTTTGTACATAGGTTTCTTTTTACCAAACGCCGATCAAGTTCGTGAATCAGCCGAATCGGACTACTAGGGGCGGGACCTCCCATACAAACCCCTTTTAAATTAATGTTCTTATTAGAAAAAGTTTTTTGTTTTTTGACGTATCGAACTGAAATTTGGACACTATAAGTTTCTGGTCTATATCCACCAACCATATAAATTTCATGATCTTAGGGTTACCAGGAGGGGTACCTCCCATATAAACCCCCTTTTAAAGAAAGTTCTTATTAGAAAAACTTTTTTGTTTTTTGTATTATCGACTTAAAATTTGGACACTATAAGTCCCTGACCCATATCCACAAAATTGAATAGGAAGTGTACCCCCATACAAACCGGGATCCAAATGAAAGTTCTTATTAGATTTTTTTTTGTTTTTTGTACTCTCGACTTAAAATTTGCACACTATAAGTGTCTGACCCATAGCCACCAAACTTACAAATTTCAAGACCCATTACAACTTCGGCACATCTAAAGTTAGTCTATTTTTATATTTTTTTTATTATAATTCCAAATGATATATAATACTACACCGAAATTTACAAGAGTATTACTAGCTATCAGGTCCTAAGACTTTATGATGAGATGCATTTATGATTAGAATAGGTGGATTAAGTTACAATGAAGAAGGAAGGGGCATTCTTTTTAAATGCTTCCAGAAGATATAGCCTTAGCTCTCCTCAAGCTTGGTCAGACACCTAGAATGTGGTCGAAGGAGGTCGTGGCTTTGCGAGATCCATGAGTTGAGAGTTAAAGCTTATAAAGTAAAATATTTCATTTACATTAAAAAGATTTTTGCGCAAATCAATATAAATTGATTAAATTATTAAAAATATCAATTATTTATAAATTTGCTATAATTTATTGTATTATAAATTATTAATTATTATATTTTAAGCTTTTATAAAAATATTAGTATTTATTTTAAAAATACAAAAGAAAAAAATTATAAAATTATGTAGTATATAGCATCTAAAATACGGCACATAGACCACCGGTGTTTTGAGATTTTTGATGGACAACATATATTGTAGCAAGTTGTATAAAGTTGTACTACACTTGCAGTCAGTGAATCTTGGTACATAATTGGTGATACTAACATATCAAAATTATATCTAATCCCAAAATATCTAGAAAATAAATGAAGAAAAGGTGGGGTTTTTTTTTTTTTGCATTATTTGATATTTCATTTATTTGAACTACTACTTTTTTATATAATACACATAAATACACATAAATATTTATTTCATCATTAATTTTGTTTGTTTGGAAGTTTTTGTTTTCATATTGATTTTTAATTTTTAATTCTTAATGTTGAATAAAGAAAAAGAAATCAAAATTTAATTTAAATATTTTTATAAATAAAGAAAAAAAAAAACAACAACAAAATACATTTAATGAAAATAAAATAACACTATAGCAAAAATTAATTCTCATAAATTATAATTATAGTTCAAATAAGTCTTTCATGAATACAAAAATAAACATGTTCAAGATGATCAAGGACTTTTTATATAGATCATCTCCTTCTTCTTCTTTTGATATCAGCTAAAAGACTTGGTAGAATAAATAAGATTCGATTATTCAATGTAATTTGTATTATGAGTACACATATCGAAAATATGTATATGTGATGTTTTTTGATTCTATTAATATAAAAAAGGAAAAAAAAAAGATATTAAAATTGAATTAATTGTGCTACTAGTATTCCGCATGATAAAGCCTCTCTACCTCACTTCATGTACTTACTTACATCCATTTCTACAGAGCAGCAATACCAAATTTTCTTTGATTAACATAAGTCTAATCAATTAAATTAATTAAAAATATTCCTAACAATGTTTATTCATGTTTATTCATGGAAAATAGTAGTAGTAAGTATAAGAAATCTTAGGGAAAACTTAAATGAATATCAACATAAAAACATAAAAATAAATGAAAAAAATTAAATATGTTAAATTAATAAAATTAAATGTATATTAGATATTTTATTATTTATTTTAAGTATTTTATTTAATGCATTTCATCATGGTTAACACATACAGACATTCACCAAAAAGGTCTACATATCTAAAATGTTATATTTATGTATATATTGTATTTATAATTTTTTTTTTTTTTTGTTTTTAATCTCTTTTCATTTTTAATATATATTTTCTCTTGTCTTTTTTTTTTGTTGCTTCTTCTTCTTTTTTTCTACTAGAACTTTTTCTATTTCATTTTCTCATTTTTTTCCTTCTTTTAGTTTTTATTTTATTTTGTATAATAATTAAATTCTTTGACAACACACCGATAAAATGTTTTTAAAATTTTCTTTTGTTTACTTTTTGCATTTTAATATTTTGAATTTTTTAGAGTTCCTTTTCTACTTGTAATGCAATCATTTTTAGTTTCATTTTATTTTTTAGTAAATACACACATATAGTTTTTTAGCTTTGTTATTCATTCTTTTTTTCAAATTTTTTTTTTTTTTTTGATTATATTTTACTATAATAAATAGTTTATTGTAAATTTATTTTGATGTTGTAAATATATTTTTTTTAGTTTCATTAATAGAATTGCATTAATTGCATTGTTCTTTAATTTGTTCTATGACTTTCATCATCATCTTCAATTTTCTTATTTTCTTTTTTCTTACAATTGATTCATACACACATTAGTATTCACTTTTATATTTGTTAGCATTTTTAACCGAGTTGTGCAAATTCGAATCACTGTGAATATTCGTAATCTTTGATCGATGGTGGAAATTATTGACCAAACATAACGTCAACTCTTGACGCTTGCAATTGACTAACCATTTGTAATATTTTTTCAGAAATGATTCCAAAATATGAATGTTTTTCATAGTGAGCAAGAGAAAGAAACCATCAATCGTTCGGACATCTACATCTATAAGGTGGTGGCTCACCTTTTTTTTCCATACATTTGTCGGAATCAGCCGAATCGGACCACTACAAACCCAGATCCAAAGTTATGTTCTTATTAAAAAAACTTTTTTTTTTTGTTTTTTGTACTATTGACTTACAATTTGGACACTATAAGTATCTAACCCAATAATGTAAATTTCAAGACCCTCAGACTACTTGTAGAAATACCTCCCATACAAAACATGAACTTAGAACAATAATTAGAAGATATAGAAGGTGCGTGAAGAGTATTACAACTTCGGCATAGCCAAAGACAATCTTTTTTTTATTTTTATTTTTATTTTTTTTCACACAATTTATGAACGAAGAAAAATAATCAATTCATTCAATTCATTTCAATTCTTTCACTACTATGTAGCATGATAATTTCATAGATTAATCATTAGATTTCTTCTGTTTGTGTAATTAGCTTATATTATTTCTCTTGTGTTGTTTCTATTATTTTGAATTTGATTTTTTTTATATTAGATTTTTTTAAATTTTTCTTATATGTATAAATATTTATTTAGCACATCAAAAAAAAAAAAGGTACATACATATATTTTTTTATCCATTGATTTACTATGTATAATTATTATAATTTTCTCTTCTCTTTATAGCATCATATTTTATATAATTGTTATATAATTTTATTATATATTTTTCTTCCATTCAAATTTCTCATTTTGTATATTTTATATAAGTATAATTTTATAGTATCTTTAGTATGTATATTTTTCATTTTTTTCTTGCATATTCTTTGCAGACCTAATATTAACTATTGCATATCATACTTTTCCCTTTTCATTGTTTGGTGTTTTCGTTTTTTTTTTTTTTATAATCAATCTTAATGTCATCATCATTTTGTATGTTTATTTATTTTTTTTTGTTTTTATAATATTTTGTTAATGATAATTTCTTTAATTCTTCATTTAATGTTTTTTGTTTTTTTTTTATTTTGGAAGAGAATTAACATATTTTTGGCTTTTACATTTAGTATGTGGTATGTAATGTATTTTTGTAGATATTCTACTTTATGTTTTTATTATTATAATTTTTGTTTTTTTATGAAATTTGATTCTTGATAAACTTCTAACCTTTTAAATACAATTATTAATTAAGAACTGTATGTGATATTTGAATAGGAAAAAAAATATTGAGCAATTCTAGAACAATGCTGTTGTTAGCTTTTATTTAAATTGTTCGTTTCATTTTATTTGTTAATAATAATAGTTTGTTTGTAAATTTAAAAAAAAAAAAAAATAATGAAGGTCATAAGCTACCAAAGTAAATGATTTGATATTCTTTTTAGTATTTTTTTAAATATATTTTCCATTATAAGAATTTAAATAAAAAATAGACATATGTATGTATTTATAAATTTAGCACAGCTTTTAGATGTAGTGTGCCCTATTTGTATTGTATGTATAACTACTATACTACTACTATGTATCTGCATACCATATTTATTTAACTTTACCCAATTGTGCCGGTTTTTTTGTGCCTGGAACTCTTTTATACCCTGAACACAAGCAATCTACTACAAGTTCCTATCTTATATAAGTAAGTATGTTCTTAAATATCTTAACAAACTCGGTGATCGATTGAATCATGAAGTTTGTCCATTTTTGTTTTGTCTGGGCATGTGTTTCTTAAAATCTTGATATCTGAAAATAATTGAATTGGTTTAAAATTCAAAAAGTGGAATACATTAATTTAAACTTAAATAAGAACACCCAACTGAAAAGAAAAGGCCGCACATACAAAAATTACTTAAATTTGATTTATACTAAACTGGAGTTTGAGAACCGAACAAAATTTTTTAGGGGATTCCCTGAAGTGTGTTATTTTACTTTTACGCAATATATAAGAACTCAGTTTATGTGGATATCTAGTTTTGTTCGTGAATGTTGCAAATATTGACAAAACCATACCAAAAGGCACGCAATTGTCTTAAGCTCATAAAGGGCGATATTATAACATAGGCAGATTGAAAAGAATCCTTTCGTGAAATACAGTTTGATGAAAGTTCTGTACAGGATATTTTTTTTTTATTATTAGAATTCCTTGAAACTCGTCAAATGGAAAGATGACAAGAATCGGTATTAAATTGAAAAAATTCATAGGAAACTGCTTAAAATTAGGTCAATTGGATATGAGGACAAGGAAATCTTTAAAAAACCGACTTCTGATCAAGAGAATGAATGAAAATCTATTATATAGGGGCTAAAAATAAAAAAAAAATGGTCAAAACAAATGTAAATACGATATTTCAGTTGTACAAATAGTCAATAAGATCTATTCTCTGTATATGTATGTCACAAATATATATTGATATATATTTTGGTAACAAACTTAAGTTAAGGTAAATTTAAGTTAAAGAAAATTGGACAGAATCGAATTGGTCACATCTTATATTTTATTTTATTTTCGGACGAGATCAAGTTCAACCTTATAGGACATGGTATAGGATGACTTTCGCCAGCAATTACCCATATGTGATGATATGGAGTCTACTTTGATGCTAAAAGGTTAAGTTGTTAAATTAAAGAATATTATAAATATTTGTAGGAATTGTGTCATGTTTAGAGTGTCTTGCAGAGAAGAAAGAAAGTTCACTATTTCGGTTTGATTACGCACCATGTTTCAGGATCGCTTTGCAAGAATCACTATGAATACTTGGCATCTGAGCACATTTGTTGAATTCAATAAATTATTTTTTAATGTTACACGAAACAAACTGTGATGGCAAAATTAATGAATTAATCGATTAATAAGTTAAGTTAAGGGTCCTTCGTCTTCCAACTTATCCAAATTAATCGCTACTTTTTATAACCAAAAAAACAAAAGTTCACCCGCCTCCCAAATCATCAAAGCTCTGTCGGCTCATAGCACTAAGAGCAAAGCTATTCATTGTACGATTAATTACGTTAATCTGTGTGCCTGGTTATTGTGGCCTTACAGGTCACTCTAGCCTTGCTACCAACCAAAACGGAGCTCCTACTCTTTTACAAGAATAGGATTCGGATGATGACTGGAGCCTTAACAGGAGGGCAGTGCGCAATTGGGTTGATGGCCCATAGGATGCGTGTTACATTCCAAGATTTCTGTCGAAGCTGTGAAGATGAAGAAGAATCAGAGAGTATTCAACACGTCCTCCGTGACTGTCCCCCTTTTTCTTAGAAGACGTACCCGTCTTCTCGGGAAATCGTTCTTTGAGGAATTGGAGAGTTTGGCGAAGGTGTCACTAGGAGACCTAGCTCTGTTCGCGTAATCTTCAGGTTGGTTTTAGAGGTTGAGGGAGATGTCTAGGACCAACTAGGGATTGCCATATGATTACCACAAGTCCATCTTTCACATCAACCCTTCCCCCTCTTTTCCTCACCTTACCATAATAAGGCATCACAATGGGCCGCAAGTCTTCTGGTTGAACTCGAGTGTATTCGCGAGCAGCCTGTTTAACCTCACCTTTCAACTCATCATAATTAACCGATTAATCGATTAATTGCAATTAATAACCGATAATTCAGTAAATTGAAGTGATGATGTACTTTTTTACAAAAAATAACAACAAAAATCATCCAGTGATTTTTCATTTAACTGATTTAAATTAACCAATTTAGTCGATTAATCAAAAGAGAATGTCTTATTAATTTCCAACGAATTAACCGATTAATCGTACCTTTTCGATATATCATGCCATCATTACTACTACCTTAAACTATGAGGCTTGTGGCTTTCTTTCAGTTGGGTATACTATACCAAATATAATAAATTTTGGCTTGTATTTACTTATAATATTAAGACCATTTAGATCATCATAGTATACTATGTAGTTGTATGAATTAATAACTTTTTGTTTTCTCTTTGAAATGCTCTTAAATATTGTAATATTATTTTTTGTAGTTCTTCAGGGTATCCATCTATACATCAAATGCTTACTAGTTTAGAAATAGGTTTTTATTACTCTAAGTATATAGTAGTATATTATGTATTGTAGTTTTTAAAAAGAGTTCAATATAATGACATTTATTTTATTTTAATATTTTTTTTTTATTTTTTGTTTTTTGTTTTGAGTTTTTCTTTTGTAGTTTTGAATTACACATAAATAACTGTAAATTTCTTGTATAAATATAATAGTATATTTTTGTATATGTTATAGTAGTATAATATGTAGTATTATTTTTTTTAAGGTATTTTTTATTATTATTTTAATTTAATTTATTTTAGTTTTGAGATTTAGTTTGATAGAACGGATAAATATATTATGTATGTGTATGTTTGTTGTTTCTCTCTGTTGCTTTGTATTATAAGTTGTATTTTTGTATCTTTTGTCTTTAGTGTCTTGATAGAGGTACATAATTTAGATTTGAAAACCATTTAAGGAGACCGTTTAATTCTTTTTCATATTTTTATTTATGATAAATTGTTTTAAATTTTTTTTTTTTTTTTTTTTAACATTTAATTTTTCACTACTTATTTTTTGATTTATATAGAATTTATGTATTTATTTAAATTAAGAAAAAAAAGGTTATTTAAATCAAAAATATGTATTATATTTTGCTTTAATACCATTGTATTATCTTTTTTTGTGTTCTTGTTTATTTGTGTTTAATTTATTATGCATTAAAAAATAAATAAAAAAAAAAAAAATTTTTTTTTTATATTTTTATTCTTTATCATCCTTATAGCAACATCTGGTGTTTAAGAAATGACACATGAATTGCGCTTGGAGCCCAGACTACGTTCCTGTATGCGTTGCAAATGTTGTAGCTGAGCTGGTGTTGGAGCATGTGAGCCATGTGCCCCGGCAGCTATAGAACCGGATGATGATCCAGCTGCCGCAGCAGCTGCGGTAGATGAAGATGCACCACCACCATGCGGAGAACCATGAGCATGGGATTGATGATGATGGTGGTGATGATGTAGTGGGGTGCCCGGTCCATTGTTGCCAATTTGTTGTGGCAAGGATTGACGACGACGACGTAACGCTGGACTCAAATTGTATGTTATTTTAGCCTGGGTGAGCAACTCCTTGAAAACCTAAAAATTAAAAACAATTATGAAATTAAAATGTTAAAATTTAATGTTGTTTGATGGAAAATTAGTACACATATATTGTAAGTATGTACTTACTTCGGAGATACAAGTATAGTACATATCTATGTGCTTAATTGTGATGTTCTTATTATGTTAAAAGATACATTTGGTATTTTGTATGCGTTTACAATATATTGCCATAATTTGCATTGCGAATTTAATCGATTTATGAATGTCGATCTATTAATATAAATATCACGTTTGGTCTCAGGGACAGGGAGCGGCGTAATAGGGTTTCGTCACTTAGTCAATATCCTCGAGGGAAATCTCGCGCTTTTCGAGTTACATTCAAATATGGCGAGCAGCATTTAGCGCTTTTTAAACTCACAGTAAAAAATTTTACAAAAAAATAGATCACGTAGTATAGGTACGTTCCCTAAGAGAAATTAAATAACAATATATTATCGGTTTCTACTGCAAAATATGTGACGTCACATCCCCTGATGTGAATGATCCCTTATCTACATTACTTTTTTAACCTATTGAGCAAAATTGTTTGGTTTTCAAACATATGTCACTTACGTCACGCTTACATAAGTATAACAAAGTCATCTTTAAAAAGAACCCTTTCAACCCAATTTAAAGAGTTCGCTTACATACTATCCATACTTCTATGTGTATAACAATAAATACATAATATCTTTCTACAACAAACTAATTCATTAGATTGAACCCTTGTTCTTGTCTTTTTAGAAAGTTAGTCGTAATATAATCTTATGTACCATATGTACGTGTATGTATTGTATGATTTATTAATATAGTCTCAGTCTTCCATATATTTATCCATATACTATACATAAACATATAATAATGGAACTAGGTCTTTGTGTCTGTTCCTTATGGACTCCGAAACCGCTCTACCGATTTTGATAAAATGTTCAGAGAAACTATAGCATAATCTGGAGAGTGTTTGTGTAAAATTTGGTGCTGATCATACCAACAAAATTACGCTTAACCTTGTATTTGTGGTATGCAAGACCAGTCTTATGGATGGGCCGACCGACAATGTTGGCTGAGGGAACACCCTTTTTAGCGCTTGATAGAAGTTTGACACGAGTCTTCCTGGTGTCCTGGTTGTGGGTAACAGCTGTGGCATACTTCGCCAGTCTTTTCCTCCAGATTGCAGATGATGGTACCTTCAGGCATCTGAGCCAATGGCATTACAATTCCAATTTGGAGAGTTTCTTTACAACCGCAATATGTCAGTGTGCATACCCTCGGAGGCGATGTAGAGGTCTTTGCGGATATTCTAACGGTAGGCGTTAAGAAAGTGAACAACAGCAAGTGGTTATGCAAAAGAGCATCGGAAGTGAAGAAATCATTTATTATGGAAAACTACGCAGTTCGGGATGAAAATCAATACTGTCAGCACGTGTTAAAAGGCACATTTAATTCCACCATATCGTGCTCCCAACTTGTAGCTTCTTGCAGTAGAAAAAAGTCTCTAAAGACTGTTAAACACATCGGAGTACATTGCCAGAGGCGTGTGTAAGAAGGTGCCCAGGTCAGTTTTGAAAATATGGAACAAGCTGGAGCTAGTCTTGTTTTGTCAACCTTATAATTTCGATGAAAACCCCGTATATTTGATGTAAAATTTCGTAATTTTTAATTTTTCTAAATTGTTAGAAAGTGTATGTAAAATAGGGGAAAAATTAGAATGTTATCTCTCTTATTATTATAACTTAGTGAAGATCGTCATATTTGGCGACAATTGCGACCACGGCTCTGGTCAAGAGGGTAAAGTCTTTTAAGACGTCTATGAGAATTATGGTTCGATAGCAAGTGGATTGTGATAGGTGGTTGTAATCGACAATTGAATGGCAATAATCCAAAATTGTCTTGAATTGAATTTGTTTACTAGATATTAAAAAAAAAGAAAAAAAACAGTCTTCTATGTAAAAATTTGTGTTTTAAGTTGTTCGTATGTTATGTTCTGTCATACCGTTCATCTGATTGCATTGAAATTTTGTGAACGTGTGTGGTTGATTCCTGGCTTGAACATAGGATAGTTTTTTTTCGCCGAAATATGTCCCCGTTCCTGAGATCTGGGATATTCAAACAACCCCAACCCCTAAAAGTATACTATAAAATATTAACTAAATTAGCACTTTAATTTTGGGTTACTCAAAACTCTGTTCTTTATTGATAATCAAAATGTAATCGAGAGAATATAGTGATGCTAAGAAAGGAAACAACCCATGCGAAGCAGTGTCTTATAATTTTGATAAGCACCTTATGTAAATACAGATGAGGTTCAATATAGAATATAAAAGAATTGTAAATGTAATTGTCAATTGAATTATAATCGTTCAACTTACCTGTGTTATATTCTCATTTTTGGCTGCCGATGCCTCAACAAATCCATTCTCCCAATCAACAGTCACAACAGATTCAGTAGTAGCATATTCAACCTATATAGTAGAATAAGAATGAAAAAAAAAAAAAAAAAAATTAAGAGAAAGAAATGGGTATGATTAGTTTATTCTAAAATATGTTTTTGTCATTTGTGTCAAATTGATTGCCTTGAATTATTGAGAAAATTTAATTTTGTTATTTTAGGAGCATTTTATAAAAATTTAAAATAAATTATTTCATAATTTTTATTATTTTTTTGTTTGGTTATGAGTTGTTTGTGAAAAAGTGTTAAACTAGGACAAGAGCCTTATGAATATTTTCGATATTATTGCACGGATATTGGGAGCACTGACAAATATTTTCGTCGCGACTGTGGCTGATATGTTTGTAGGCTCTGGTAAGCATCACACATTTGTTAATTCAGAAAACCCCATGATGCATAAATGTAATAAGAATAAAAATAAAACATTTTTGTTTTTTTGTATAGTAACCACTGAGGAAGATGACAATAAACTCTACACATATCGCCATCGAAGCCAACACTATCAAAATCATCAAGAAAAACGACAGTTATTGTTAAACGGCAGCAATTTATCATCATTAAGCCCATTGCATTTGGAAGTCGATACTGATGGCCTGAATGTGAGTTCGAATCGCCTTCGTGGTTGTGGCCAATTTTTAAGAGATGCTAGTGTAATGAGCAGAATACATGATAATAAAAGCAACAATAATAATAATAATAATAATAATAATAATAATAATAATAATTGTCTAAACAAATCGTTCATTGATATATTGCAACAAATTTCTCGTCTTATTATTGAAACACCGACTTTGTTGGCAACAACTGTACCAACAGTAGCAAGGGGGACACCAGAACCAAAAATGGTGACAGCCCAAATAACTAAGCCGGCTACAGAGCCTTCATTAATACCATTAACGGAATCAGTGTCAGAGCGATCACCATCATCTCAATCACCATCACCATCACTAATGACAGACCACCATTCATCTTCATTAACATTGGCAATAGGCACAGGTCCACGTCAAAATCTACCAATTGGTTATGAACGCGCTTGTCGTTTGGCCAAGAAACAACAATTGTCCTGTACAGATGATTGTCGTACGAAAATTGAAAATGATATTATCCTACAAACACCATTAGTGAGTGAGCCTTTAGCATTAGCATTATCATCAGAACATCAAGAACAAGAGGCCGGTGGGGAGGAATCAGGTATGTATGATGGTATATACATCAACCATCTATTCATCTTCATCATATAGCATAATAAGTATTCAATCACTAATAATTCTTATGTTTACATATGTAGAAGAACAGATGTCTACTGTCTTGATCAATACGCTTTGGCATTGTTCACCAAATGATTTAATTGAGACCCCAAGGCAACGTCTCCAGTCTGATTACTTGTGGGATATTTGGTTTAATGCGCGTAATATCGATGGCTTGAATCCATTTATAGTCGAAATGAACCGTTCGTTACGTAATGAGGTTTCTGTAACAGTGGCACTTAACAATTGCCGAAAATTGTCAGCTGATTCCAGACGTAATTCCTTTCTGTTGTCACATGGCTTGACTTATGAATATTTTGAATCACAACAAAGGCAATTTGACGATCATCGGCTAGAAACAAGTATTCAAGATCAATCAAGAATCAGGGAGGAAGTAAGGGCTAAATGCTGCTTTTATTTAATTGAATTCAATTTCGATTTAATGCAAATATGTATCTTTAAAGTTGTCTTCTTTAGATTTGAACTGTAATAGTCCAGCAGAGAATAGTCAAGAACGTTTTGAGCTTTCAAGTAATTTCAGTCATATACAGACTGATGAGGCAAAGCAAATTACAATTCCAAATTCAACTCATTCAAGTTTAATTGTAAGCAATGATGAACTTATCAACGATACCATATCACATGGAATTTCTGCCGTTTCATCATACAGTGCAGGAGGCCATGCACAATCTGTTGAAGAGTTCCTTCTAGAAGGTAATGGTGAAACATTTTTATCGATCATGGAGTCTTTAGATTGTACCGAAGTTGATTATAATATCATACAGTTTGGTACAGTGACGAGGCAATTGCTTGATCAAATTGGTTATTTCAATAATGGAGTTAACAATGGTTTGGAGTATACTTTCTTTGTTGATTTTGATGAGAATCAAGAAATGAAAGATATAGATTTATCATCATCTATATTATCATCAGAAGAAGAAAAAAATAACCAACCATTAAAGGACACAGATAAGGAGGATTTAATAAATACACGAAGTTCTCAGTCATGCCACGAGACACCTCCTAACCAAGAAGATTATGGTCCTGGCAACCGGTCTTTGTTAAGAGCGCTCACACCAAAAAAAGTAAGTGTACTGACAACAGCAGCAAGAGCAAAAGCAAAAGCTGCAGCAGCAGCTGCTGCCTTTTTTTTGGCTGCTAGGGCAGCAGCAACAACCGTGGCCAATATACAGAAAAACCAGGGTCATAATAAATATGACGATATACCACAACCGACATTAATGAAAAATAGTGGTCTCAAAGAGGATTGTAATAATGTCAGTAATAGTAACAACATTGAATCATCGACGCCATCCAATTTTCATTATTATTGGGATTCGGATTCATTGCTTAACTACGTTTTCCATCAAGAATATCAACGGCAATTATCATTGCATTATCAATACGTGTTGGCTCACCATATTCAACAAATCTTACCAACGCCTCAACAGCAGGAATTGTTTATGAATCAGTTGTTGCAATATCAGGCACAGCTGCAAGAACAAATATACCATAATGTGCAATTGCGTTTGAAACAACAAAATGATCAGCAAAAAGAGCAAAAGCAACAGCATCGGCAGACAACACATCTTGGAATAGTGCCCTACCTATCATCAACATCACTACTATCATCACCACGTATATCACAATTACAACCATCACCATCAACATCACCGTCAACATCACCCCGAACATCATGCCGGGTATCTCCTCAAAGATCAACAATATCATCATCATCATCAGCGCAACCATCACCAATATCGCCCCCAATATATACGACATCAACATCATCCTTAACATTATCATCAACTTTACTTCCATCATCACCACTACTACCACCATCACCTCCACCTCCTTCACCATCATTATGTCCTGCTACACCACCACAACCAACACCACAATTTCCTACATCATCATCTAGGCTATCTCAGTCTACTTTTAAAGCATCCGCATCATCATATTCTACACCAACTTCACCAAGTGTCAGCTTGAACTCAAGAGCCTTTTGTCAGGAAGTATCTTCGAATACTGATCTCAATATCAATTGTATAACTCTAATGCCACCATATTTTAATATGCAACAATTGATGCAAAAACTAAGCGATCAGTCACGGTATTATCAGCAGCAATTTGTTGCAGCTCTCAATGCATATGAAGGCATATTGTGTACACAGTTGATGCGTCATCATTCTATCAGAAACATGACAACAGTAACAACAGCCTTGCAACAAAATGTTCAAAGCCAATGCCAGCAGCAGCAACAACATTTACATCAACAACACCATTGCCAATTTTATCAGCAACAAATTCAATTACAACAAATGCAACAATTGCAGCAACAAGAGCAAAAGCAACTCAGTCAATTGCAACAACAATTTCAACAGCGACAACATCAATTGCTGCTGCCGAAAATAATAAACGAAATGGATTTTCCAACATGTATTTATAGGCAAACTACACCACGTCTAGATCTGACTAGTCCTAGTAACGATCCTCCTAATCCAATATTGCCTTCATGTAGATTTTGGATACCAACATCACCAATTCCGTCTACCATCGCATGGACAGAGGGTGACTTTTATATGTTACCATCGCCATATCCTTATCCTCATTATTATTATCATCATTATAATTACGAACGTAAAGAATTCGCTATTACAACAAATCTATCAGATAACAGCAATTTAAATAGTAATATTGCTGCTGCTGCTGCTGTTGATATTCTTAGTACAACATCCTCTATCCATTCTTCAAATTCTGATCCAATTGATGATTCCAATGATGATCAATTAGAACAAAAAAAATCAAATTTGGCTTTAAGTAAAGAAGACCACAGCAATAATAATGATACTAAACATGAGGACGATGATGAAAATAAAGCTTCTAATAATGCATTCGATGAGATTAATAATATAAATGATAATACGAACAACAACAATAATAATATCATCATCCAATGTCGCAATCGAGAGGAACACACAATCAACGATCAGAATACCAACAACGGTAATGAATCAAACATCAATATTTTGAAGACTCCAATCCACCATATAAGCTATAGTAATACTGATGATGATAATAAAAAGGCCCGAGAATAATAACAACAATAGCTGGGATAATTAATATTTATGCCTATTAAAATTTATAATACTAAAAGCAACAGCAACAACAATAAAATTTATAATACTAAAAGCAACAGCAACAGCAACAACAATAGCATCAGCAAGAACAATAGGAACAACATGAATGGAATTCCAAAGATATTCAAATAATCTCTTTTGCATTTGGATTCACATTTGTGTTGTTGCTATTGATTGCAGTTGGTTTTGTTGAAGTTGTTGTTGTTGTAAGAGGGGTTTAAAAATATAATAAAAAATCTATCTACTTTTTGGATATTAAAAATTTGTTGTATAAGAAATAAAGAAAAAAAGAAAATAAGAAAAAAAAAATGTCATTCAAAAATAATGCAATTTTTATATTAAAACTATATTTCAATTAACAAAGCTTCTTCTTTAATATTTTTACCGAATTTAACTACTCCAAATGATTTCCATAATTTTGTTCCGGAAATAAAAAAAAAAAGAAAAGAAAAAAAATATAGAGAGACTAACTTTCGGCTATACCGAAGTTATATTACTCTTCACGCCCCTCCTAGTGGTCTGAGGATCTTGAAATTTATATGGTTTGGTGGATATGAGTCGGAACCTTAAAGTGTCCAAATTATCAAGTTAATAGTACATAAAACAAAAAAGTTTTTCTAATAAGAAATTTTATTTGGATCCCGGCTTATATGTAATTATCATTAAAAAATAATGCAATTATTATATTTAAAGTATATTTCAATTAACAAAGTTGGGGGGTTGGTGTACCTCCCATACAAACCTGGATCGAAATGAAAGTTCTTATTAGAAAAACTTCTTTCTTTTTTTTACTATCAACTTAAATTTGGACATTATAAGATTCTGACCCATATCCAGCAACCATATGAGTTTCAAGACCCTCGAACCGGTAGGAGGGGCGTGATGAGTATTACAACTTCGGCATAGCCAAAGTTAGTTTCTTTTTGTATTTTCGTTACTGTTAGTTTTTTGATAAATGTTATTCATAATTTGTGGCGTGACCTTACATATTCCACATATTTGTGATGTACTAAAAGCTTTTTAATCTATCATAGTCATGGACCTAGAACTTGGTTAGACTCGTTGGTCTTAAATTGGTTATTTGAGTTTGAATACTCAAAACCTCTGCATTAACAACTTTACATGTTTCCTATTGATAGCTTATTTTAATAGGTTTGCAGTAGAGAATTGTTCGATTCCAATTTCCATTGCTGCTTACTACGGAATAGAACCAAACATATACCGAGTAATTCTCCATTGCCAAAAACTTCTGTGTGTGGTTGCTTTTGTTGTGCCACATTAAAATAAAAAACTGACAATGCACCTGAAACTCTCACATATTGAACGATAGCAAATAGAATTATCAGATGATTTTCAATATTTTGATATGCCAAGGACTCATTCTTACAAAAAAAAAAAAAAAAAGAAAAAAAGAGAAAATCGAAGGTAACTTGGATATTTGTACACACTTTTAGTTTTACTCCACGAAAGGCAATTGTATGCTAATTAGAAAAGGTTGTTGTATACTTCGCTTTTTCTACGGTTAATAAATAATATATGCGTTATTTTTTTCTATAATACATTCATACCTTCAAATAAATATGAACTCACTTTAAAAGGTGAAATAATAATATAAATAATTTTTATTTTGAAATCAAAAACTAGAGTAAAAGGGTGGGAATTTATTGCAACACAGCTGGTAAAAAAATATGCTGCACACAGCTGAAAGCTTTTAAAAAAAAGCTTTAATAAGCTTAATGGTACATATTATACAATATGTTGTGTTTGAAAGCACACAGCTGAATGCCTTTAATAAAGCTTTAATAAGCTTAATAGTACATATTTATTAGTAACCGATAGGGGCAGAAATACAACGAATATTTAAAACTTCAAAATGTGAATTAAGTGCAGCTAGCGAGGCTGTTTGGGTCCACTGTGAGATGCGGACAAAATCCATCTAAATATGATTAATATACATAGAAATTAAATTGAAATGGAGGTTGCATTAAAATGGAATTAAAATTGAAATTGAATTGAATTTCCATATCAGTTAAATTGTAATTGAAATATAATTTGAAATGAATATTGAGCTAAAAATTGAACGAATTAAAATAGAAATTAAATTGAAATGGAAGCTGAAATAGAATTGTAATGGAAGCTAAAATTGAATTGAAATGTATTTGACAAGACTATTGAAATAAAAAATCGAATTGAAATAAAAATTATATTTAAAATTCCCGATTATGGTTGGTCCTGCACTTTTATAATTTCCCCCAATCCTTCCTAACTGTCCTCCTGAGCTGAAGTCCTTTATCGCTATTGCTCATATTAATAACTAAATTATAATTTGTAATTATAATCTTAATTCTCTATACATACATACATATTAAAATATAAACCATTTAAATTGCATTGAAATTAAAATTGCATTGCAATGCGAAAAAGTTAAATTGTAGTATAATTGAAATAAAAATTGAAATGGATATTGAAATAAAGTAAAAATTGAACAAAATTTGTTTTATATAATTTTATTTGTGATTAGTCTGTGGACAATCAACAAATTATAATAACAACAATTTACATCGCAGGATTCGTAAGGCTCCAGCGAGCTCAATCAATATACTAGAACTAACATATAAAATGATTTTAACTATGACTATGCCAAGGGAGTCTTGAAATTTACATGATTAGTGGATATGGGTCAGTGTCCAAATTTTAAGTCGATGGTACAAAAAAACACAAAACAGATCGATTGAAACTGAACTGACGATTAATATGACCGTCTAAAAGGCCCTTAACTGATGACTAGTAATACAATATCACATTTTGTCAATCATATCGGAGAGGTTAGAAATGATCAAAACTAATGAGATTGAGACTATCCAAAGTGAGATTTAAAGGTTGCTAGTCCACAAAACGAATCACAGGAGAATATTTTGAATAAAAACTAAAAATAAATCTAAATATTGTGCTTAAATCAAGTTTTTCCGGACAAGGTCTGATATTTAATTGGCGCACCGTGCAATAAGAATAATAAAAAGAGATACATACAATTTCAGAAGATAAAAATCAAGAACACATTTTTAATTAAAAATGCTCAATAACAGAACGTAAGTAATGAAAGGCTCTTACTATAATTGAGTTTGTTCTGATAGAAATTTTAAAATCCAAGAAGTCTTCAGGGTGTAGGGTGTATTTGGATTTTCTTTTGAATTTTGATATTTCTACTTTTTTCGATTTTAACTCATTCTGTTGCAGAACATGAAGGTCGTCAGTTGAATAACAACAAAAAAAAAAAAAAAAAAAAAACCTAAAAACTATACAAGAAACTTTTCTGTAAAGCAATTTTTCTTTTGCCTCTCTAACCATCTCAATTTAATACTCTCACTTTTTGTTTCTGTTTCTGCTGATGTTACTTTCTTTTGATTGTTTTGAGTTCGAGGACATTTGATATTTTCAAAGTTTGTCTCTACCGCAGACCAATATTTAAAAACAGTAAAAGATGAAACCAAATAAGAAGTACTGCAATGTGTAACCACAGTAACCACATTATCATCATCATCATTATCATCAACAACATTATTGCAATGTGGGGCTGACATCATTAAAATTTTTGTTACAGTGATAAATTTGCGGTCTCTCATTTTCCTTGTGCCTGCCTTATCACTCTACAATAAACTGGTAAATAGTATTATTACTTTGTCGTGATGTTTGTATTATAGTTCATAGAACTATGGTAAGTAAGAGATGTCATTGTACAATAGTAGAATATCGTATAAATATATATGTGAAAGTGAAACTATGTCTGTGTGTCGGTTCCTTCTGGAATCTGAAACCACTTTATCGATTTTGATAAAATCTTCAGGGGAACATTAGAGCATAGTCTGGAGAGTGTTTCAGTGAAGTTTGGCGTCCATCGAAACATCATCATCATTTATATCATTTTCGAAAATAAAAGCAGTGAACTGTGTTAACTACATGACCAAAATTGACTACATGACCAAAGTGTCGATACAATACAATTATGAGTAGAAAAATCACCCACTAACATCATGTCGAGGACGTAGCATTGCGCTTCGGGTGCTCCATAGTAAATCATATATAGAAATGTATGGGTCATGTCCATGTCTATGTCTGTACAACTGCTTCTTTTTCTATCAATTTGAAATTTGGTATAGACACTTTTTATTATCATATACAATATGAGGTCATCGACTAACAACTTTGATTTCTTTATAAGTTTTCCATATTCCATTCCTGACTTATTAAAGACATGTTATCAAAATGAAATTTGGATACTCTTTGATCAAAATGATCATATAGCATCTTCTAGTTTATTATGAAGTCGAATGATACAAATAAATGTACAAATAAATGTTCGGAAAACAACAACAATGGAATAGCCTTTATATCGTCACTGAACTGACTATACGTTTGCAGGGTATACGTACATATTTATGTAAGTTTCAGTGAACTAAAATTAATGTTCTACCCTGTCAGTCAAATAATAATGTGGTTATAGTATAACAGACAAACACGTACATAGTACATCAGCAGCATTACAACGCGAAATATGCAAGTTTTTCTATAGTTGTCTCAACTAATTAAGGATGCGGTGTTGTTGCTCTTAAAAAAGCTCATTAAAATTTTGTTTACATTAAGGTATTTTTTCTACTTAACAGTTCTTGATGTTTCATACCACTGTACTATCATAAACTGGTACTTCACTTCACTTCACTTCACTTCACTTTTTTTTTTTTTTTTTTTGTTATTTGGTTGATGCCTGTCAAAGTCATTTCATTTTCATGTTCTCTTTAATTACAATACAATATTGTAATGCTTTTGGATATGATCTCTTGTACTACTTACTTAGTATACTAAGTAGTACGAGTATTAACATTTAAATATGTTTTTCATTTTATGCTTAAAATCAAAGGGATTTCTATGCTCTGTCGTTGATTGCCCTTTGTTGTTCTCTTGTCTTTCAACTTTGGCACTTGAATTTGATTTATTTTTATTTTACGAATTTTTAATTCTTTTGCCTTTGTGTCTGTCTTCATGTTTTCTTATTGTCTCTTTCTTCTTTTGTTGTTGTTGTTATTGTTTTGTCAATGTTTTTTTTTTTTTTTTAAGTTTTTTCTGAGCGTTGTCACCTCTGTACAGCATCAGCATCAGTATCAGCAACATCAACAGCAATAGCTTAGTCATTGCGTCTACATATATAAATTTTAGGAATACATAGATACACTACTACTACTACTACTATATACATTTATACTTGCATATACATAAACGATTTTACATACACACACACACACACATACACACAGACACAGATACAAACACATTATTTGTATATGTATGTATGTATATTGACTTTACCAAGTTTCTAATATAATAAAAATGCAAATTTTTTTGTTTAACGAAGTGAAATCAACTTTCTTCACTCTCAGCATCATGTCTTTTCATTGGGTAGTACTAATGCTACTACGACTACTATATTCTTCTTTTTCTTTTTACACTCATCTGCACCCATTACCATCCAACTCACCTTCCAACCCAACCAGTGAATCACCCACTCATTCACTTACTCGCACATTTATAATGTCGTGTACTAGTATACATCGTCTTTTTTATGCCTTTCACACTTTGAACAGGTATTATTACATGGGTCTTTTTATTTGTAGCTCATAGAACTGAAAAGAATTGGAGAACCCATAAAGTAGGATAGGATAGGATAGGTTAGGTTGTGCTAGTGGCTATCAGACTTGATACACTTGAGCGATTATAAGACCTGTTGTGATACCACTAGACCGATCTTCCCTTAACGTCAATAAGACAATTTCTGTACATTTCATAATAGTGAGAATTTTTTACGTAGAGCTTAGCAATTACACAAAACATATTCGACTGTCTCTTTCTGCTACACATTCCGACATATTCTACAAGAGTAGTTACATATAAGGAATCTATTGGCATGTCTACCCATTAGTCAGTGATTTATAAGCACGATTACTAATCTTCATTTTGTGGGATCCACATCCCATATTCGCTATATATGTTTGTAGAAGAGCCACCTATCGTCCATGATTGTGCATAGATTTTCTATGAGGATGTTAGCCGTAGTAACCTATCCGGCTAATTCATCTGCTATGATCCCAATATGATTTGAAGAATGCTTCTTAGCATTGTTAAGTAGAATGGGTTTGTCTCTCTCTCCATCTCCATCTCCATCTGTGCATATGCATGCTTTGCACTCAGTTATCAAGTGCCATCTAAGGTAAACTCAGAATTCTTCGAATACTAGAAGAGGTAGTCCTCACTAAATCATCTTGATTGTCTACTGACATTATTGAAAAATCATTTATCTTTAATTCTTCCTAATTTACAAAATGAGTGAAGGGTATATAAGTTTCGGCAAACCAAAGTTCATGTTCTGTCTTCTAATTTCTTTCTTTACTTTTTACGTGTCTCACAGTCTCTTCTTATTCACTTTGCTTTGCTTAACTTTGCCTTGATTGCTGTTGTCATTGTAATTGCTGTTGCTGCTTTCGTTGATGCTAAACCCGCTGTTGCTGTTTCTGTTTCTGTTGTATTTATCTTTGCTGTTGTCATTGTGTTTCTACTATTTCGCTCTTTAACTTTCGTTTTTCAATTCGTGATTTCTTTATTTTTTATTTTTTTATTTTTCTTTTAACTTTGTCATTCGTTTTATTTTTCTAAGGATAAATATATATTAAGTTTGTGAAAATATATGTATATATGTCATAACCAGAAAAAGTCATCAGTATAATGATCTATGATCTATGACAATTTATTCGAGCGTCTATTTCTTGAAAACTATAGGAGTATTCGATTAAGTATACCGAAAATTTTATATAAATAATAACCCAACTGCAGCAGAGTTACTTGTTATTGTTTTCCTAAATATAAACCAATCTATACATACGAATTATGAAACAAAATCCCTCGCCACATTTGTCTGTCTGTCTGAACGCGATAAACTCAAAAATTACCAAACGGATTTTCATACGATTTTTACCAATGGACGAAGTTATTGATAAGGAAGGTTAAGGAAAAAAAGAAATTTCCGAAAACCCCAAGGGAACAACCGAAAAATCGAGTAAAATGGAGAAAAGTGAGGGGGTGCCAGTACATAAATTAGCATGAAATAGTATGAGTATAGAAAACCTTAATATATTTTTGGAATTAATTCAATTTTTCTGAAAAGTTTCACTTATTGAGTAACAAAATTTAGTATCAAGTAGGATTTTTTGAAAAAGAAAACAGCTTATGAGATTAAGACGAAACTCAGCAAAGTTAATGAGAAATCTGCACTATACAAGGATTTTTTGAATTAATTTTTTGAAAATCATCCAAATGAGGTTATTGCTTGAAAAATTATTGAAAAAATCCACTACATCGTGATGAACGATCGATTGGATTGTGATTGAAGAATGCTGGTGCTGAATATGAGCAGAAAATAATTTGAATATGAAAAGCTTTCCCCAGTTCCTCAAAATTGTTATTGACAAATACATGTTTAAAAAAAAAAATTGTTTAATTCGGAAAAGACGTAAATAGTTAAGTCGGACGAAAAAATGATGATCGCAGATTTTTTAGGATGATGCAGTTTAATTAACATAATCGTATATCTTCTTCTTTTCTTTGGGTTTATTCTAATTGTAACATTTTAACAAAATAACATAAAATATTCTTAAGATTATATAAAATAGACACAAGGGGGCGATTATATATGGTAATCTTCTGCTTAGAAGCTCATTAGGTTGAAGTCTCTTTAGACAACGTCAACTCACACTACGAAAGAGGGCCGTCGCAAGAATGTTTGAGTGAGCTTGCAGCCTCTGTTGATGACAAATGCAACTTTGGAGGATTTCTTCGCGCAGAGTGAGTCTCTGTTTAAGATGATGTTGCGCACAAACCAGGTATCCTCAGTTATGTGGTTTGCTTAAATTAACTTCATGTTGTTGGTAGCAGCGGTACTTAACATTTGTGTCGTGTAATGCCGAATAGGGGACTTTTATTGATGAGCGAAAATGCAGTTTTTCATAGCAGCATGCGGTGGTGTTTTTGATGTAGGCTCACCATGTGAGGCACTTGTCCAAGTAGTTGATTTGGTCCACTTGTGGGATGATTCTGGCGCCATAGTTGATAACTGAACATGTGCCACACCTCAGTGTAAATACGCAATTCGGCGACTTCTCCAATGTTCCAATGCTTGGCTCAGGAGTGGAATCTATGTAAGAAATCCTGTAGTGAGTGTGAAGCTTCTTGGGACCTGTAATGTTTGCTTACTAATTTATTGAAGAATAGTTGGAATTACCATAGCAATATTAAGGCATATTTTGAAGACCTTGGCAAATCTAATTTTTTAAATGGGATTAAAAAAATGATAAACAAAAATAAGGACAAAAGTATTGAGCTTAAAGATGACTATGTTGATAAATAATTTAGTACTATGTAGTATATTCTACACATGCAGTCTCGGAGCGCTTTGCTACTCCCCGGTAAAATTTCATTAAAATTTGATTCATCAATTTTTATCGATTCTGTAAGTCAATTTTGATGAAATAAATGCTATATGTTACTCATAATAAAGCTTCTTATCTTTCAGTAATTTGATATTGAATCTAATGACTGTCTTTTACGTGATGCGCGTACAAACAAACTTATAGACAGATAAAATCTACGATTTTAGTATATGAACATATGTATATATAATTGGACTTGTTCTTGTCAACTGCAATATCTTGTCTTTGATCAGGTGTTCATATCAAAAGATTTTAAAACGACTTGACTTCATCAGGAATTCTAGGAAATTTTTTTTTTTTTTTGGTAAGTTTTTGTGATGTGAAGGTAATTTAATCTTCAATGAAACCGAAGTGAATATATTAAAATTCTTGGTTTTTTTTTTTGATGTTTTATTTATTTACTTTCTTCTCGTTTGTAAGCATGAATTGTTAAATTTCGTCTGCATTTGGTTAACCAACCAAGCTAAGTTAGGTTTCTTCCCTTCTTTACTGTGCAGCCAGAATGCCAGCCTGCCTGCCTGCCATCTGCCATTCATCTTAGTTTGGTGTTTGACTGTGTCCTTTTATTTTGTTAATGCTGTGTCTTCTTCAACTGTAGTTTGTGTTTTGTATTTTGTATTCACTTAAGTTCTTAAGTTTCAGTAGCGTTCAATTCGAAGGAACCCATCTTCAATTCTGCTCAGTTCAGTTCAGTTCAGTTGAGCTCAGTACTGCTCAGCTCAGAGCAGCCCAGCTAAGTTCAGGTCAGCTCAGTTATACAATAGTTGCGGTGTTCCTAACCATTAAAATTGCGTTTGGTCTTTGTCATTGCTTTAGTATGTAATATAATTTGTGTTTTGCACCATGTGCGCCATGTGTCATGTTCCATGTTTCAAGTTCTAATGCCGGAGACCACGTGCGGCGTGAAACGGACCTTTTTCATTTTCATGATGGTTGTATAAATATACTACTGTAGATTGGGAGAGGAAGAGGGAGGGAGCGAGAGAGAGAGAGAGCGAGTATTGGCCGTTCGTTTTAGATAGCAATGCTTTATGTGGCTTTAGTAAGTCATTGTGGCCTAAGCACAGTTGGTGTCTCCATCTCCATCCTTGGACTTTCAGATGCCCACCCAAAATTGAGCGGTCTCAGTTTGCACTCAGTATGATGATGATGGTGATGATTATGACGATGACGACGACGACGACGCACTTTTTACGCACGGTTTGGCAATTTGCTTTACTCCTTACTCTATACTCCATCACTACCATCTTTTTCAGTAATGGTCGCTCAGCAGCCTGCCACAACTTTTAATGCGTTGTAGTATCGTTTCCTCCTTCTCCTTTTTCTTTTCCTTTTTCTTAGTTGGTTTTTCTTGCCTTTTTTCTTTGAATTTTGTGCTCAACATTTGTTCATTTGTAAGCTTTGCTGGCATTTATTTTTCTGTGTGTCTATCCTATTCTAGTATTTGGGTTTGAGTACCTTTTTTTTTTTCATCGTGGCTGCCTTGGCGCCACCATCGACGAAGTCATAGCGTGCCAACTGTGCGTATACGCAATTTTCAAAGCCTGTCAGCATTTTTAAGCACTTCTTCCTTCCCCTTTTTTTTCTACTTTACTGCTGTTTCCCCCCCATCAACTACTCTACTCTCATTTGGAAATACGTTTCATTTTCGGCTTGGACCCTTCATATTTATTTTTTTGTATTATTTTTCTTATTTGATTTTATTCTATTTGGCATTTTTGGTCTTTTTTCTGCTTTGGTTAACTTTCAATTTTCAAACGCAGCAAATTTTTTTTAACAATTTTTAAGGCAAAGGTTTTTTTTCTTTTTTTCTTTTTTGAACATAATCAAAGTGGCAACTATTGTTTGTTGTTTTTGATGTCATTGTTGCTGTTGTTGTTGTTGTTGTTGTTGCTGCTACTATAGCTTAGTCTAAGACATATAATTCAGATTGGTATTACTTATTTCCAATCGATTTTCGGTTTTCAGCTTTTGGGCTTGGGATTTATTTTCTTTATTTTTTATTTAACAACAGTTGACCTTTTTTTAAGCGTTTCTTTTGTCAATGTTTTTTTTTATTTTATTTATTTTTTTTTATCAATAAATTACAAGTTAGGAAATAAAAAATTGGTAGAAAAAAAAAACGTGTAGAAAACTCTATTTAAGGGCATTAGTAAAGTGTAGTACAATATCAAAAAGGCACAGGCTTACAAGCATTTACACTCCCATTTAGATTATTAAGAAAGAATTTTGAAACTTTAAAATCTCTTTGCCACAAAATGAAATTTGAAAATTTAATTGACTTTAAATCTTAAGTACAATTTCTAATTAAATGGTTTCTATACACTTTGTTGCGCTTTTTCGCTAGGTAATTTTGTCCAATGTTAAGTCAATGTCTAACTAGAAATACAATCAGATTTAGTAGGATATATATGTATATTAAGAACTCTCACTGCATATTGTCTATTAAAGAATCATGCAAAGAGATTAAGTCTCTACCAGTCATAGCTGTAGGAACTGCGACAAATTCAAACCTGGATCTTTTTTTTTTTTTTTTTTTTTTTAAACTATGCACATATATAGAATTTACAATATAAACAATTAGAATATTATATCAGGAAGTGTAATGTTTCAGTTGAAAATAAATTAATAATCTGTATGTATGTACCAATTATGCTATACTGCTCGGGAATCTGCCAAAATCCAAGGCAAATTAATTTACTTCTCTACTCCATGAAATGGCAGATGTTTGTAAGATTGATGAATAAATCTTTCAAGTTAAACAAATAGATTTAATATGAAAAAATCAAGATATGTACATCTCACAATCTTAGGTAACACAATCAACAAGTACTTACGGATACTTAATTTTTGGATTTACTTTCTATATAATATTTTTCCTCATTTTCCTTACAAAATCCTGATACTCTTAAGATCTAATAATATCCACAAAATTCCATTCTTAGTTGTAATGTAAGCAAATTTATCTAAAACTCTATAAAAAATATGAACAAAGCTTGGTAAACAGTAATAAGATTTTATGGTTTAAACGTTGGCATAAATCCTTTTAAATAACTGCACGTACAGCTGAATCATGTTCGATACCTAAGTCTGATCCTGGATAAATGCCTTAATTGGCCCGTCCATGTGAAGAGTTTCACAGTGTACTGCCATCAAAAAATGAGGAAATTGGACTGGCTACTGCGTGCGAATAGCAAATTGTCAACCAGCAACAAATTGATGATGTATAAACAAATAGTGATCTCAGTGTGGCTATGTGGTTCTTATGACATTAAAAGGCTGCAAGTAACACAAAATAAAGCCCAACGATGCATAATTGATGCATGTGCTTTGTGAGGAATACCATATTACATCGTGACCTTATGATGATGATGATGTCAACGGTGATTGAGCAAATTAATTTACAATAAATGATTGCTGAAGCTCCCTTCGTAAGGTGTCTAACTCACAACACAACCCGTCATCCGTTCAAAATACTATATCCCATTGATAATAAATTTTATATATAAAATGTAGTCTTTCAAATTGTTCGTATGGTATGCGCTGCCATACCGTTCATCTGATTGCATTGGAATTTTCTGAATGTGTATGATTGGTTGCCGGCTTGAACATAGGATAGTTTTGGTCCCGATATGTGTCCCCGTTCCCGATATTTGGCATATCCACACACCCCTAAAAGTATACTACAAAAATAAACTAAAATAACACTTTCATTTTCTGATACCCAAACTGTGTTCTTTGTTGATACTCAAAGTGTAACAGAGAGAATACAGTGATGCTAAGAAAGGAACCAACCCATACGAATCGGGGTCGGATACGCTAGTAATAAATAATAAATATGTATTAAATAAAAAAAATAAATAATAATTTTTTTTTTTTTTTTTTTTTTCATTCAATTATATATGTATATTTTGATAAATGTTAATCAACGGAAACCCGTTTTAAAACATTGATTGGGTGTAGAGCACAATGATGAGGAATAAATGTTAATATTATTTAAATAAGATAAAATTGTTTGTTATTGATATATATGCTCTCCTTGTGGGGAGGTCATTAGGATGCAGTCTTTTGAGTCGTCGTCGCGATGAAGTGATACAAAGTGGGGGAACCAGAGGGTTAAAATTAAAAATAAAAATATTAATAAATAATAGATATGTAATAATAAAATCCAATAATAATTCCTTCAATCCATTCATTTCCTTCTCTTCCATGCAGTCATCAACACATGAAATACACTTGAAAATAATAAAAAATTAAATATTTGAAATATACGCATATGGTCCAGGAGGCCCCCATTTTTAAGGAGATTTCCTTCTGTCCCAGCTTAATCATCACCCTAAAATCTTGTCGTAATTATTCTAGTAACACTATCATTGATAGTCTGTCAAAAAGTGTCGATTCCGATGCGAGTGTTGCACCAAGCAATTTATCTACACAGAACATTTTCTATTCCACCTTTTTCCTTCTTTTCTCTTTTTAATTTAGTTAGCGCTTCCCTACACTTCTGTGTCCTGTTAGGTCTCTCCTATAGTGCTTTTTCAGTTCGATTCGGTTCGGTTCGATTCGTAGTCTGTTAGTGTTTAGTATTCTTCAATAAATACTTTTGTTAAGGATTAGTTATAAAATAAATAAAAAAAAATAAAAATAAATAAAATGTTTAAGTTCTTTAGGATGGGTAGATGTAATTTTTTTTAAATCTTTTTCTTGTACTTTATTCACTTTCCATTTGAAATATATTTAATGTGATTTTATTTTAATCTAAATTCATTAATTTACATTTCTGTTTTTCTTTATTTTTCGGCTTAAAACTTTAATTTAGAAAAATTGGTTTCTTGTCACTTTTGACAAGTCACTTTTTAAATGGATTTTATATGCGCCTGCGTGTCCAGGACAACGGGATAGAATACAGCACGACAATTTATCGCTGATTTTGTATTTTAATTTAAATTTACATTTGAATAAGTTGTCAAAGAACAACAACAACAACAATACCGACATCAACATTGACAATAAACAAAATGCCCAACAAAAATATGTAAATTTCTCCATTAAAATACACACAAAAACACACACTAACACACTCACTTACTGACGTACACACACGTAAACAATACATAAGCTTATACACTCAAAGAACTCACAAAGACAACAAACAACAAGGATAACGATAACGGAAAGGAAAAAGAAAAAGAAAAAAAAAAAAAAAACAAAATCAAATAAATTATTGACACCTCGAAGCTAACAGCATTTCTATCCAATAATGAGGATGGAAAATACATAAAATTGTATTCCATAGGACATTCTAAGTATTTACATAGTAGCAGTAAAAGTAGCCAACAATCGTCGTACCTACATTAATTCTAGGAAGTGGTAGATCTTCTTAGGTTTTGTATTGATTTATATGCCATAATTTTAAATAATCATCACACTTCACTTGAATATTAAGTGAATAGTAGTATTCAAAATAAATTTTATTCATTCTTCAATGGTGGTCACCATATTGATTGACAGAGTCATTTTGTTTATTTATACGAATATGTAAAATATTGTTTATTTAGTCTATTGTTCTTTTTGTTATTGATTATATACACGTATATATGTATGTATGTGTGTGCATATGTATATATAATAGATTATATGAATACTCACCTCACGTACATCAGCATCGGTATCATCGGCGACCAAATCACTTTTATTGCCCACCACAACAATGGGCACCGCTGTGGTTGCCTTTGTCTCATGGATTTGGTCGCGTATTGTGCGCACCTCTTCAAATGTAGATCCATCAGTGACATCATAAACCAAAATGAATGCATCTGCTGATGAAATTGAAAGTGCACGCATTGCAGGAAACTATATGATACATCATCATTTCCAACATCATCATCATCATCATCATCGACATCGTCATCGTCATCGTCATCATCATCGATGATATTACATTTGAATAAGTTGTCATGAAGGTTGTTGTAATAAAATGGAAAAAATAAAAGAATATAAAGTTTTTATAAATTTCAAAAAGATTTCTATATAAAATACATAATATGTTAATATAGTACTATTTACGTGTATATATAAAATATTTCCATTATAACACATACAGAATTCACATTCATAATCTTCTTTGCAATGAAATAGAAAACAATTACCATACTATATAAACCAATCATCAGTCGCAACTCTTCTGTAAGTGTTTCATATAAAAATTTCTTATTAAATTATGGAAATCCTATACAATCAAAAAATTGTTATTTTTTTTTAAAAAATTATTGTATATTTTTTCAAAATATTTTAAATGAATTTGTTTATTAAATGAAATTGAAGTGGGAAATTAATTTGTTATTAATAATGATCTTAACAATTATAAATTACTAGCTGTACTTTTCACGCGTTGCTGTGGCTCAGACTAGTCAAATATTTACTATTAAACATATAGAGTTGTCTACTCGCTCACGAAAATGTGTCCTTTCATGATTTGTCCCTTCATAGCCTAAACTGGAATCGTAATTCGCGTTCGCGTTTGCCATCTTACTCTGATAGGCCCCTTCTTGTCAGTCTTCCATCTTTGGTGCATCGTAGGATCTCTCATGGGATTAGTTTTCTTCATAAGCTCATAGTTGGGGAAATTGATTCTCCTGAGCTATTAAATCAGTTAAATTTTTGTGCCCCTAGTCGTCCTACCAGAAATTTTGTCCCTTTAGCATTGAATAGATGCACTACTAAATATACCCTACACGATCCATTCCGAGTCTTATGCACGTCATATAATAAATTCTATTACGTTCTCTCGCCCGAGATATTGCCATTATCGATTAATACCATCGTCATTCGAGGCCTATGGGACTCATGATTACACCGCAGGCTGGATGAATTGGATGTCACTGATTTGGGTCACCTTTACCATCTGCATTATTGTAGTTTATTAGTTTATATGTCTCTGTGTCTCTGACCACACATGGTTGTGACTAGGGGCATAGCTCGCTACTATTTGCATATTACCCTTATTTATTTATTTTCATGTTTTTTTTTTCTATTTTTGTTTGTCTCTCTTTTTCTATTTTTATTTTTGTAATTAATTTATTTTCGATTAAGTTCACCTCAATTTATATATTTTTGTCTTACTTTTAAGTGTTAATTGTTACATTTATTTTGTTTTAAGATGACAATTTTTTTGTCAATGTCATACAAATAAAATAAAATAAATAAATATGTTTTGTAAAATAAAATCGATGAAATTGTTGTTAGTATCCCGAGATCCCGAGTTGTCCAATCTATAAGTGTAATAGTGTTTAACCAGTCAGAGCCATAGCAAAATTTATAAAAATGTTATCCCTAAAAGCATGCTTTACTTTTTATATTTAAAACACACACATAATGTGATGAACAACAGATGGGGTAAATTGTTAGTAAATTTTTTTTAGCATGTGCTGATTTTTTTTACATCAGATGGCGTATATAGCATGAAACTTTATTTTTATAAATATTAGCTTAATAATAGTAAGTATGAGTATATAAATAATAAGTATCGTAAAACACGATCATAATCGAATGCAATGTTGTGTCAAAATTTCAGAGAAATCGGTAAAGTAGTTTTCCAGTTCAGAGGTCATGAATATACGAACGTATTCATTTTGTTTTATATAAATTATGTATATAGATAGAAGATAGATATATAATATAATGTGAGCTTGAAATTCCTTAGGACACCAAATGCAATGCAAGATTGGCCCATATTCCTATATTTTTCTAAGTTAACTCGTCCATCGAAAGCAAAGGGTTTCGAAAAGAATTTTCATTTGGTTTAGATAATTTGCTGTGGCTACGCTATAAATATTGAGTTGGGGAAAAATTAATTCATTATTTTGTAGTTAGTTATATTTGGTAGTATGTCATAACGTGCAAAGCAATGGTCAAATTTCTTTATGTTTTAGATTATTAGAAATGTAGGATTCTGCTCTATGGGAATTCATAATTGGTTAATTCTTTTGTGAGATAGTTTGTGTTTAATATGGAAGTCGATAAGGCTGTCTCAGCCAATTATGTGCAAATTTGGTTTCAACGGTTCCATTCTGGAATGTTCGACATCATAGAAATGATTGAAGCAGAACGACATACTAGAAGAGCTTAACATTGATCACAAAATAATTTTAAACTACATATGAAAACTTGGATTTAGAAAGATGCGTGATGTATGGGTGCCACACGAATTGTCGCAAAATAACAAATTTCATCTGTGAATCTTTGGTCAAACGGAATGAAATCGTTTCATTTCTTAAACGGATGGTGACTGGTGATGAGAGTTGGTCAAAGCGCAGTGAAGCAGCTCAAAACGTGCCTAAGCCAGGACTAATGGCCAGGAAGGTTTTGCTGTCATTTGTTCCGACTGAAAGGAAATTATCTACCATGAGTTCCTTCCATATGACCTAATATTGAACTATGACCTCTTCTAGCTAGCGATTGCCCAAAAGCGACTATAATTAACCAATAGGAAAGGCGTTGTGTTTCACCAGGACAACGTCAGACCAAACATTCGTAAATAATGACTCGCCGGAAACTCAGTGAGCTGGGTTGGGAAGTTTCAATGCATAGTCCGGATCTGCTGCCAAGAGTAATCGTATTACGTCACACGTTATGAGGGGGAGGGGATGAAGGAAACTAACACTATATTATCGGTTTCCACTGAAAAATATGAAACGTCTCACCAGAAGAGGGAATGTTCTCAGAAGTGTGACCACCTGTGATAGGGTGGAGGGGGGTGCAAAAAATCATGAAATTCGTGTGACATTATATGTGGATGACACCTAACTCCAAAATATGGAAGCCCTTTGTATTGCTCTTCACTCAGTGAATAGTATTATACATAAGTTTCTCTTGAAGTTTGTAACACACATAAGGAGACATAGGAGGCCCCATAAAGTACATATGTACGAGTATATTCTTAATCAGCGCTACGAGACGAATTGATCTAGCTATGTATGTCTGTCAAACTAGATCAAACCTCAGTTTTTGAGTTAAATAGCTAGAGATATTTTGCACAAAGATTTCTTTTCACCATACGCAATACTTTTGTCGAAATCAGTGGAATCGGACCACAGGGGGGGGGGGGGGGGTAGGTGTTACCACCCATACAAACACATATATGTTCAATCCATGTTCTTATTAGAAAAACTTTTTTGCTTTTTATACTATCGACTTGAAATTAAGACACATCCACCAACCATGTAAATTTCAAGACCCTCGGACCACCAAGAGGTGTACCTCCCATACAAAACATGAACTTAGAACAATGATCAGAATATATAAAAGATGCGTGTAGAGTATGACAACTTCGGCATAGCCAAAATTAATTTTCATTTTACTGATTAATGCTTTAAAGGGTCTTCTATAGAAATGAATTTTATATTCTAAAAGTCTTCAAATAAAATACGTTGTTATATAGTCAAATTGCCATTGGCAAAAGTGTTCAAAAGGAGCAGCATTAATGTGCTTTAATAATTTTTTTTCAGACAATTTGAATATAAGTTGTTATTGTGGTTATTTTTTTTTTTTTTTTGAAATTCATTTCTGCATTTGTGTGCAGTTCTTGACCTTAAATAAGAAATCAGACAGCAAATGGAAGACTTTAATCTTCTTGTTTTTGTCGTTGTATATCATATATTTCAAGAGCTTTTGCATTTCTTTGATTATATAATACAATACTATAAAGAGAAACAAGAAAAAGTTCAAATAAAAATTATTGAATATATTGTAGTATGTACATACATATAGTAAATAGTAGTATGTAAGTACTACATATAAAATTATGTACATGCATATATATACATACATACATAAGTACTTAGCTATAAATATGTAATAATATGAAAATACACTTTGATTCAGAGAATGGTGTGTAGTACTTATGTAACTCGAATATTTGTAATAAAAAAAAAATTAAATAAAAAGACTAACTTTGGCTATGCCGAAGTTGTAATACTCTTTATCGCCCCAGCTAGTGGTCCGAGGGTCTTGAAATTTATAAGATTGGTGGCTATAGGTTAGACACTTATAGTGTTCAAATTAAGTAAGTGGATAGTACAAAAAACAAAAAAGTTTTTCTAATAAGAACTTTCATTTGGATCCCGGTTTGTATGGGGGGTACCCCTCCTAGTAGTCCGAGGGTTTTGAAATTTTCATGGCTTGTGGATATGGACCAGAAACTTATAGTGTTCAAATTTCAGTTCGTGAAATACGTGAAAAAACAAAAAACTTTTTCTAATAAGAACATTAATATAAAAGTGGGTTTGTATAAGAGGTACCCCCCCTAGTGGTCCGATTAGGCTGATTCACGAACTTGATCGGTGTTTGTTAAAAATAAATCGATGTACAAAATTTCAGCTCTCTAGCTCAAAAACAAAAGGACTAGGAATGCGAACAGATGGACCAACGGACAGACGGACATGGTTAAATCAACCATCGAGCTGATCATAAATATATATACTTTATATGGTCTGCGATGGCTCCTTCTGTGTGTTACAAACTTCATGACAAACTTATAATACTATTCACTCTCGTGAAGAGTATAAAAATAAGAATGTGTAAGAAAAAACAAGGTACCCATAATTTTCATAAAAATTTTGGAGATGCATGTATAAGATCACACTTGACTTAAAATCAGAGTTGATAAATGGATCATTGAAATATTTTATTAATATTGTCTATATCTATACTCTATACATATGTTGTATAAATAATAGTCGAAATTCCTGTCTCTTCTGCTACGAATAACTTCTACACCATTGAATGGATTTTGATACGGTTTTCACTGTCATTAAGAGAATTTGCACAATATATTCTAATTAATTATAATTAAGTCGTTGTACTTTGGGTATTTAAATCAGTCAAGTAGTCTTTCAGCCTTTTCACAGTGGGACATTATTCAAATCAATACTGATGCGGTGCTGATCCGGATTAAAATCGACAACAACCACAAGGAAAAGTGACGTCATTCACGGGTTATTGTTGTAGAATGTGATGCAAAACCAAGATTTCATTAGATTTTGATGCAGAATTGAAAATGGTCAGCCGCTTTAGTGTTGGGCAATTTCTACCTTTTTTTAGGTAATTTTCGATTGTCTTTCTGAACGATTTGATACATCATCGTGATTCAGTGCAGTGTGAAAAGGGTTTATGTAAAATATATCATTTTATTAGTTTTTAGAATCAATAATTTTTTGTTCATAGATAAAATAAAATGCAAACAGGCATCATTGGCTTCAGAATGATAAAACCGGTGAAGAAATGTAAATCAGTTTTTCTAATGCACCCGTGCAAAGCAGAAAATAAAAGAAATACTTACCCTCTCTTTATACTCTTCACGCAGTGAATAGTATTATAAGTTTCTAAATTTCAAGACTCTCGGACTACTAGAAGGGCGTGAAGAGTATTACAACTTCGGCATAGCCAAAGTTAGTCTTTTTTTATAATTTTTGTATATTTTTTTCTTAACCCATATTTGCTCAATGTTTTGATTTCCATAAAAAAAAGTTTTTCTTTCTGCTTTTTATAAGTCTAAGTAACATAAATAAACAGATAGCAAAACATCAACGTTTTAAAATTGGGGAAATCTTTTATCTTTGCTGTAATAAAGTTATGAAAACATTGATTTTGATTTATATTCACTGAAAAAACTGATTATCATGGGAAGATATAATTAGAATATTCATTACTATATAGCATATACTTATATGCTTAATTAATGGAGACGCCTCCGAGTATGATTGCAGTCTGATAAATCTACGAGTATAACATTAATATACCATGCACTTGGCATGAAATTGGAATAGCCTCTCCTATTCAACCGCCAACCTCATTTCTACGTTGGTGCAAAAGAGGCTTTGGCGACAAAGTAAGTATGAGTGATATAACCGTTTGCAGTTACAAATAGTCTTATGCGACGTTGGACAGACAACGCACTCGGCGAAACTATTAATTGTCATGAAAGCAGTACAGAATCGCAAAATGTTGATGATTGAAGAGACAACAATGAATGGGGTTATATGAAGATTCCATGTGAAGCAGGTTAAAGCACACAAAGAGCTGTAGCATCAAAGAAGATGACACCTTGCACACAGAAAAATCCAGCGAATAAGGCCCCATGATATACGAGTTGTGTTCAAGATAAGGTGAATTTTCATTTTTCTCAAAAAATATTTATTTATTCATCAATTTCTATTTTATCCCCTTCAAACTAGTCCCCCTCAGATATAATACAATTGAGCCAGCGTTTTTCCAATCCTCGAAGCAGTTCTCTCTCAGCGATTCGATTTTTATCTCCTCAATCGTCGCAAAACGCCTTCCTTTCATGGGTCTCTTCAATCTTGGGAACAGGAAAAAGTCGCAGGGGCCGAATCTGGTGAATACGGTGGCTGAGGCATGATAACGGTGTTGTTTTAGGCCAAATAATCTCTCACAAGCAAAGATGAGTGAGCAGGTGAATTATCATGATGCAAAAGACATGAATTTTTTTCCACAATTCCGGGCGTTTTTTTCGTATTGCTTTACGGAAACGGCGCATAACTTCAAGAAAATACTCTTTATTTACCGTACGATCTTGTGGTAAGAACTCCTGTTGTTTTTGGTCTAAATTCAGCAATTTTGGAACGAACTTCGCTGCCACACGCTTCATGCCCAAAATTTCCGAAAAGATTGCATGGCATGAGCCAACCGATATGCCGACATCCTCAGCAACTTCTCTAATTGTGATTCGACGATTCTCCGTAACAATTTTCTTTACTTTCTCAACATTTTCATCGGTTGTTGATATGCTGGGGCGTCCAGAGCAAGCGTCGTCATTCACATCTTCTCAACCTTCTGTGAAAAGCTTGTACCACTTGTAAACATTTTTTTTGACTCAGAGTACTCTCACCATATGCCACTGTCAATATTTCAAGTGTTTTTGAGCACTTAATTCCATTTTTTACACAAAATTTGATGCAACTTCTTTGATCCATTTTTTTTCGATAGCAGAAAATCGCCGAACACGCAAAACACTTGTCTTCTTTATGCCTCTCACAAACAAACTAAACAAACATATAGCAATATGGCTAAAACCGTGAACATATCTTCGAGACGAGTGTACCAACATAAAAAAAAAATTATAATCGAAAGTCGAGTGTACGTAGCCCGCGAAATTTGAAAATTCACCTTATTTTTTGAACACACCTCGTACTCGTACGTGTGTAAATTGATAAAGCCAGGTGTTCATAAATGAATATAATCTTTCTGTATGGCCGATTTATCTGTATTTAAAAGAAGAAAATCATCATACGCAAAGTACTTCCCACTATAGTACAACATCAATTACAAGTCGAAGGAGCAACTCATTTTTCAGGCAGCAGAATGTTTATAAATGAATATTGATGATGATATATGATTGCTTTAACGAGGGCTCAGGCATTTAGGTGAGTATATAAGTCCAACCATAAAAATAGTTTAAGATAAACATGTATAAAAAGCAAAGACATACGTATTTTGAATAAAGAGTGTGGAGAGTAAAAGATTGTACACCAGATCTGTCTGCGCCTATTGCTTGGAAACTACGAGTATGAGAGCTAGGACTCTGTAACTTGGTATACAGACATAACCAAATGTTCTAAGTACATAAATTACATAGTAGTATATTTTAAAATTTTTTTTCCCATGGTATTTCGCCATTTCCTTCCATTTTGGAAAAATCAATTTTTTTTTTTTTTTTAAGAAAATTACACATGCACAGAAATTAAAAGTATCGTATGTTATTATATGTCATAGGGTCCATTTGACTATAGCATATTACCAATTTGTTTTATTTTTACTTTAATAATTTACTCAAAAGCTTTAATATTTATATTGATTCCTTTGGTTTTTATCTTTCTCTCTCTAGTAGTAATTTGCCTTAACATTACCACGTTTACTCAGTCTGTCTGTCTGCGTTTAAAATTTTTGGTGACATTTTCCGCAACCGCAACACTTTGGCCTTAGCAACATAAACGTTGTGTATGTTTGGTTTTCATTGGGACTCCTCTCGTTGTGGTAGATACTTTTATTTGGGCAATGTTGGTGCTGTTGTTGTCATTGTCGTTGTGTCTAAGCCATTAACAAGCGACAAATGCCAAAATGGTAGAACGCGCCGCATGCCACAATTAGATAGAGTTTTGTTAAAATTGAAAATGAAACCTGACATTCCGACATAACCACATAGACAAGGACTAAGTTTAATCCTTTCGTTGAACATCCACAGTTAATAAAAAGCATCAGAAACAGCAATAACAAAATAAAATAAAATACTACAAAGTATTCAAAAAAAAAAAAAAAAAAAATAATAATAATAAAATAAAGGGAAGAACCATAACCGAGAATTGTGAAAGTATACTATTATTACTAATACTATGACTATAGAGAATAGCATAACAGATGGGGGAGGGGAGGAGTGGAAAAGGGATGGTGTAAAGAAAATAAAAATGAATGAGCTTACGAATGAACAAAATACAAAAAAAATATAAATGTTGATGTTGAGGAGCACAAGGCCCCTGTTGGGGCTTCAATGAGGACAACGAGGTCGAGAACGAGAACAAGGCAGGGTGAAGGATGAAGATGAGGATGATGAGAACCTCTCTTGACTGTCGCGAACAATGGCAAGTGTCATCTCGTGCGGTTCAAACTGAAAAATGCAACTGTAAATAAGAGCACAGCAGCAACAACAACAACAAGAGCAATCAACAATAAAATCAAAAAAAAAAAAACCGTATGAACTCAAATTGAATGGCAAAAAACAAAATGGAAAAGTAAAAAAAAAAAATTAAAGAAAAAGAATGAAATGAGAACAAAAGTCAGAATGAAGTAAAACAGAAATTAAAAAAAAAATCTCAAAAAAAAAAAACAGTAAAAAAGTCAAACTTTGGCTATGCCGAAGTTGTAATACTCTTCAGGCCCTTCCTAGTGGTCTTGAATTTATATGGTTGATGAATATGGGTCAGACACTTATAGTGTCCAAATTTCAAATCAATAGTACAAAAACAAAAAGGTTTGCTAATAAGAACATGAATGGATCCGTTTGTATAGGGTAATACCCACCCCTCACCCCCCCTTCCTACTAGTGGTTCAATTCAGCTGATTCCGACAAATGTACTGTGTAAGATAAAAGGAAACAAAAGCTCAGCCCTCTAGCTCAAAGTCTGAAGGTGAAGTTTGCATACATACTGACAAACATACAGACAGACGGACAGACGGACATGGCTAGCCCAACTCGTCTCGTCGCATTGATCAAAAATATTTATATTTTATGGGGCATCCGATGTATACTTCCGTGTGTAACAAACTTCATGACAAATTTATAATACTATTCACTGCGTGAAGAGTATAATAATAATTCGGTATTACCGACCTATTTAAACCATTCACAAAAACACTTTCATTCACCGAGAATCATCAGATCCTGATCCAGATAGGCCTGCTAAACTCTGTTCACCCATCACCATAGCAACTTAATAAAATATATTATACAATATATACTTCTTATTTTTCGGATTGAAAGTTATTCTCTTTTCAATAGTTCATAATTTGAGATCTTGTCCACTAAGTTCAATTTCTATTTTCTGAGATTTCTCCACAATATATAATAAATGAAATGAAATTATTGAAATGTGAAATAATATCAAAGAAATAATAACATTTTAGCACACAAAATCGGTGAATCTTCAGGAAATTTTTATTATTTTTATTATCGAACTATAAAATAGATTCTGAATAAAATGTTACTATGAAATCTCTAGAACCATACTACTTAGCTTATATTATTTACAACTAGCATACGCCACCCTGCCACGAACGGGTTGTTTCCATTCTTAGTATTACTATATTCTCTTTGTTACATATTGGGTAGAACAAAGAATACAGTTTGAGTATCAGAAAGTTAAATTTTTATTTTAGTTAATATTTTGTAGTATACTTTTAGGGATGGGAATTGTATGAATAGATCACGGTAACATATCGGGACCAAAACTATTCTATATTCAAGACGGGAACCAACCATACACATTCTCAAATTTTCAATGCAATCAGATGAACGGTATGGCAGCGCATAAGATAAGAACAATTTAAAACATTAATTTTTATATATAAGATTAATATTAAAGGTGTGCATATATTATAATAGAAATGCATACATTACACACATATACATAACATAGTAATGCAAGAATGTGTAGGTATGCGTTTCGTTGACACTGCTGTATGTGGTTAGTGCACTACAATTCTGCATATGCCAAGTACTCGTATATACTCGTATGTACTAAGTTATTTTATGATGATGACGATGATGTACATGATAGTGAATATAATGATAATGTTATTTGTTGGGGATCATGAGATGTTTTCACTGCAGTATGTTTGCAGTAATTTTTTTTTTTTGGCACCTGACGCATAAAAGTAGGCAACACTTTACGAATGAAAATGTTCATTCATATTCAAATTTGTGAATGAGTGATTTAGTCGTTTTTATTGTTACTGTAAAATTTCCACACACACACACACACACACACACACACACACACACACACACACACACGCACATACGCATTTTACGCACTGAAATATTGTTTTCAATCAATGACATAACCACATTTTAGCAAAGTTTATTTGAAGATTTTTTATCAACTCGTCAAAAATGATTGTCCTATCATTAGTTGAAACAATATTTGATAGAGTCTTTGTGGAAATACAATTTATTATAAATAATTGCCAGAATTTATAAAATATTTTAAATGTAGACGCTTGAATGCAAAGAGATTGCTGGTGTGTGTTTGGTTTACTTGGAACCAACTTATTACAGAATCGACAAAAAGATCCATATCTCCTTAGTGTGTCACTGCTCAGTTTTTTTGCAGATATGTTTTCCTGAAAAAAACGTAAGTGTCTTCCAAGGAGCGCAGAATATTAGAGGCTTTCTATAATTTCGTAATTTTCACAGTTAAAACAGAAGTCTTGGAAACATGCATCCTTTATAAATAGCTGTTTGCTGACTTCCTCAGCAAATCTCCCACGTTGAGGGAAAGTATTTCCGTGTAATTATGTATATAGTTTCATTCACTTTATTAAAATTCTTGGTATTTGTTAGTTAATGCGACACAGAATCTTAGTTATAAAAAATTCACAATAATGACAGTGTTGTGTTATAATCGAAATTTTTGTTCTTTTTTTACTTTTGTCATAGGATTGGCATAGCAGCAGACCGAAACTCTCACTCTCTTCCTTTTTGTTGTTCATCCAAGAGATGATCGTGTTTTTATATTTTTACCACAACGAGGATCATTTGTTGTGAGGAAGCGTTGCCACCCTGTTGTTCTCCCCAAAAAATAGTTATAGCTATAAAGCCAATGGAACCAGTAGACCATTAAGACTTTTGTGAACATTCGAATCCTCTGTTTTTGTGAAAATATAGTTCATATGTCCATTTCGATAATAAGATGACATTACCTGACTGTCTTATTTGTACACTGTAAATCAGCCAGTATTCTGGTTTTTGCTTTCAGACCTGAAATAATATCTAATATTGATCTTACTACCTAAACATATCTTAGACCTTTTAAAATCTTAATAAATGAGTAATTTATTTCTAAAATACCCAATAAAAAAAAAAAAAAAAATACGACTGATAATAATAAACAAGTATTTGATATACATTTTATTTATTTATTATTTCCTAAACTTTTCTTAGTAATATTACCCTTTGCACCTATTATTAGATCGATTTTACTTTGATGCTTTTACTATTAAATACTAAATGTATAATTATAAAAATCATTTCAATTACATTTTACCATCTTTTTTAAACACTTCACGATGGAGTTGTTGTGTAAAGTTTATTATAATTTTAGACTCATGTATAGAACTGCTGTACATCAAAGACCTCAGATAGTAATAAGTATATACACATATACCTACACCTGAAATTGTGTGTATAGTCTTCTTTTATCTATATACATATTAAATGTCGTAACCGCCAGAAGAAGACATAAGAAGGACCATTTACACTACAAATCAATAAGTCAATCTCTTTTGTTCTTGTTGCCTCTTATTTACCGTCCTTTTGTATATCCATTTGTCCATCTGTCCTTGTCACATTTATTAGCAAGGATGACAAAATTGTTACTTACTGATATAACCGTAAGGGCTTAGACACGTAAATTGGTGCTCAAATATCGTACGGGGAATCTTCTGGTTTTATCAATCAATACTGGATCACTTATTGGCCATTGTGGCTTCAGGTGTCATCAACAGAAATCAAATCTTTGAAACTCTAAGAACTAGATGTAGAAACTCTAGCATACATTCCTTGAGGTGATGATGACCTGGCAGGAATTGAGTCCACAATGAAGGGAGGAAATGAAAAGAATAGAATAAAACAATTTAATCAAATGTTCGATTTCGAAGCCTTAATATTTATTGGTAATGGTAGTACGGGTTAGGCAAAGGTCTTTGAGCACTTCGACCAACTTGGTCTATTGTGCGCCCATTCGTACTTAAATATTTAGTATACCGAGGATTCGAACCAGCTCCTTCGGAGGGAGCCTTCATCTTCTAGTAGGTATGAACCTAGGATTTTCTGTCTCCTCTGGCCTAGTGCACCACAGTTGGTGATTAAATGTTCCATGGACTCTTACTCATCACCATAAAATCTGCAAGTACTTATGCTAGATATTCCTATTTTATGTAAGTGTTTATTGCAGGCGAAATGACCTGTTAGTGCTCCGGAGAGTAATCTAAGACACTTTTTGTTTAGTGTGAGAGCGATGTTTGCTCTGTTGGCATCAAAGCTCAGGAATTTTTTGGAGTGATTGAGACCATCAATATTACTCCAGTATTCTCAAATTTTTTTGTTGGATCCATTTTATGGTTTCCTGTTTTATGTTGTTTCTATTGAAGCCAAAGAAGGGGGTTGGGTCAATAAATGGCCCTTCGGCCCCATTTTTGGCATAAAGGTCTGCCTTTTCGTTGCCTTCGTGTACTTTATGTCCTGGCACCCAGATCAGAGAAACCTGATTGTGGATAGCCAGTTTGTTGAGTGCATTGTTGCACTCTATGAGGACTTCTGATGTGAATGTGTAGGTTTTTATGGCTTTGAGGACTGATTGACTGTCTGAGAGAATTTTGATTTTGACTTTTTTTAGTCCTCTTTTGGATAGGATTTCCACTGTTTCCATTATAGCATAGTGCTCCGCATGGAAAATTGTGGTATCTACACTTAATGTTATTGATTTGTGTGCTCTAGGGCCCACTATTCCTGCTCCTACACCCTGAAGCGTTTTAGATCCATCTGTGTACCATTTTTGCGAATAATCGTATAGCCATGTTGGGCTAGCGATCCACTCCTCCCTTGATGGGAAAATGGCATTGTACCTCTTGGTGAAATCGAGTACTTGGTCTGTGTGGTCACTTGTCTAGGTCATATGGATAGAAAGTTCGACCCTATTTAAAATTTCTAAGTGTCCAGTAAGATTGCCTGGTTTGAATTTATCTTTCCTATGGATTGAGAGTGCTTGCATTGCAGTTTCCTCTTGTATCGCTAGGTGTAACGGTGGTAAATTTAGCAACGCTTCCATGCCAGCAGTTGGGGTAGTTTTCATAGCCCCAGTAATGCTGAGACACGCTGCCCTTTGTAATTTACACATTATTCATATAGCTGTTGTTTGTTTGATTTCCTCCCCACCATACCAAAGCCCCATATAGTATGATGGGTCTAACCATTTGAGTGTAGATCCAGAAGGTCATTTTGGGGCTCAGACCCCAGGATTTCCCTAGAAGTTGTTTTGTAGTCCAAAGGTTAACCTTAATATTTAGGTTTACATTGAGATCATAAGAGGTCTAAAATGCAAACATGTCTGTCCATTTTTCGTTTAATATGGGAACAATTTCTTTTAAAAGGAGCATTAAATGAAACCATCCCCTCAAATCCGCTAACTGCACGTACACATTGAGGCGTGGCGCTTGTCCAGTTATTTCGTATGACTCTAAAATCATTCCTCAGGTGTATCACATTCGATACTTAGGTCTGACCCTGGAAAAGCACCTTACTTGGCGCACTCATGTAAAGAGAGTCACTGCATGCTGTTGTCAAAATATGAAGAAATTATACTGGCTACTGCGAGCGAAAAGTAAACTGTCACTAAACAACAAGTTGACAATTTATAAACAAGTTGTGACCCTAGTTTGGCGATACGGCATTCAATCATCAAAAAATTGTAAGCAATTCAAAACAAAGCCCTACGACATATAACTGGTGCAGCATGGTATGTTCCAAACACCATACTACACCGCTACACATTTTTTCAGCAGCCTATACAATGATCGTTTGCTAAAGCACCCCGATTTCTCTGACAAGATGTCTTACACACAACATAACCCACCGGCGTTTCAAATACTTCACCCCAACGATCTCCTTAATAGAAGATCGTAATATTTTTTAAATGTCATGTTTTTCTAAGTCCATGTAAATTTCCTTAAGATAATACAAATGTATAAAAATCGACTTGGTTGCTTGGACATTAAAATAATATAAAAAAAAAAAAAAAAAAATTAATATTGTATAAGGTGCTCCTTTCGCTTTATCTATACGAGTATGTATAAAAATGGAACTATGTCTTTCGTCATATGGTTAACACAGTTCACTACTTGATACTTTGATTTTGAAAAAAAAATAATGATGGAAGTGATGATCTGATCCACATCAAACTTTACTCAACCACTCTTTAGATTATGCTGAGAAATTCATCAAAATCGATAAAGTGGTTTCGGAGTCCATAAGGAACAGACACACATATATACAAACATAATTCCTTTTATGTTTTGTATATATGCCAATAGCTTTAAGCTAAATTCTATTCATGTGATGATGTTGAACTAGCTGCAAAGTTTTTTTATACAACTATGAAAAATCATTTCAAATTATATTTCCAAAAATTTAACTGAAATATAAGCCACATACGCCACCTTGGTTTTCTCGTGATTTAATTAAATTAAAGAATTTAAAAAATAGACTATTTAAAAAATTTAAAAGGTCCGGTTTGCCTGCTGATTATACTAAATACGCTATATCCCGCTATAATTTTCAATACCTAAACAATTTCTGCTATCAGTCATACGTGACACATGTCAAAGAGGATATTAAAAGAGATCCTAAAAAGTTTTATAAATTTATTAACATGAAGCGCAGGTTGGATATATTCCCATCCTGTATGAAATTAAATGGTGTTGAATGTTGCAGCGATGGAGAAATTTCCAATCTTTTTTCAATCTTTTTCCAAAGCACTTACACAAATTTCAATAATGATTGTAATATCATATTCATCAATTTAATCAATTTAATATGCCAGTTATTGATTGTGATACAGTATTACAATATTTAAAATCTTCTAAATTAACGTTTTTACCGGCACCAGATGATGTACCTAGTTGTATTCTAAAGCGATGTGCTGATGCTTTCCTTAGACCAATCTGCAAATTGTTTGACTTATCTCTGGATACATCTGTATTACCTAATATTTGGAAGCAGTCCTTTATTATCCCCCTCCACAAAAAAGGCAGCAGAGCTAATATATCAAATTACCGAGGAATAGCTAAGCTTTGCGCTATTCCAAAATTGTTTGAACATAGTATCACCGATCAGGTGCAGCATTTCGTTCTTCCTTTATTAAGTACTTCACAGCACGGTTTCACCAAGAAGCGTTCAACGACAACCAACTTATTAGAATTTACTTCGTTGGTTAATTGTAGTTTTTCACAACAACATCAAATGGATGTCATTTACATAGATTTTAGTAAAGCTTTTGACAGTGTTTGTCACTTCCTACTCCTCCCAAGTTAGTTAACTGGATTACATCCTATCTAACTTCCAGAACCCAAAGAGTTATTTTTAAAACAGCTATATCTAAGACTATTTGTGTAACTTCTGGTTTCCCTCAGGGTGGCCACCTTGGCCCATTATTATTTAATATTTTTATAAACGATTTGCCATCTGCCATAAAGCATTTTAACGTCTTAATGTACGCTGATGATGTTAAGTTATGCTTATCTATTCTATCTCCGGTCCAACAAATGTTTCTTCAAGAAGATCTTGATTCCTTATCTCAGTGGTGCTCTAAAAATTATCTTTCGCTTAATTGTGACAAATGTAAAATTATGTCCTTTTACCGCAAAAATTTAATTGTAAAATGCTACCACATTAATGATCACACTCTAGAACGTGTCACACAATTCAGTGATCCGGGTGTGTTGATGGATCCACAGCTGCATTTTTTTTGGGTCGCATATTTCTTGTATCACATGTAAAGCTAGGGGTGTTTTAGGATACATTAAACGTTGGTCTAAAGAGTTTAATGATCCTTACACCACCAAATTATTATTCACTTCATTGGTTAGACCAATACTTGAATATGCTTCATGTGTATGGGATTCACAGTTTAAAAAGTATAGTGATAGTATTGAGTCTGTTCAAAAGCAATTCTTGCTTTTTGCACTGCGTCACTTACACTGGGATCCCAATATAAACCTTCCATCTTACAAAAGCCGACTTAAACTAATTCGCCTCCCGACATTATCCAGTCGCAGAACGACTCTTGGTGTCACATTCTTGCACAATCTAATTGTAGGCAGCATCTTTTCCCCTTCCTTGCTTGGCAGTATTAATTTTATTGTTCCTTCTCGGGTTACTAGGAATTATTCTCCTATACTTGTTGGTACATGTAAGACTACTTATTTGCAGCATGATCCTTTTCGTGTTTTATGTCAGTCTTACAATCTTTACTATGACCTTGTATCTAATTCTATTTCTTTCGATCATCTAAAATCTAATCTCTTAACTCTCCTTAACACATATTATTATTTTAACTATTTTAACTTTATTTAAATTTATCTTTATAGTGCTTTATGATTAGTATAAATGGCTGATGACATTAGGTTTGTAGCCTTATAGTAGTCAATTAATTTCTTTTGCATGTTACTAACCTCCAGTAGTGCAGTACCGAAGTGACTTGTGGTCGATACCCAGTCTTGTTCGGTTTTTAATGGACCCCAGCTCGCGCGGGTTCTGGGGGGGAAAGTGGCGTGGGATAGAAAGTAATTTAGAAAATAGAGAATATATTGAAAAAATTTCTTGATTCATTAGTTGAAGTAGTGAGACATAAAACTACTTCTACTGGAAAACTAGAAAGTATCTACATACATACATATATAAGTAAGTAGTACTATATTGAACTTATGTGTGAAATAAATGAAAGGAGGATTGGCAATTGTGTTGAATGAAATAATATTGTTTTGGAATTTTATCATATCTTCCAACAATTGTATGAACATTGCATTGAAGCTACCAATTGATCAAATGTCAAATGTGAAGTGACCAAAGTTCCTTCTTCCTTTGATTTATTGCATAATTTGTATTGTTGTTAATATTTGTATTTGACATTACCAATTGAATGAAGCTGACTTATCAAAATATATATACACACTCTTTAGATTCACATACTCTTAGAATACGATATATGTATGTGCATACATACATAAATACATACATATGTAAGTGTTTGGGAGTGCATTTGTTTATGCCGCTGTCTCTGTTATTTATTGACAATCGATGAACGATGAATTGTTGTTCATCTACATGTATGTGATTGACTTGAGAATTATGTTATCAATAGTACTTACTTCATAATAATCATGGCAATGGATATGCATATTTACTTACATATACACATATACTTACGTACATATACATATGTGTATATACATATATTGTATATTCAGGTAGTGTACTATAAGTGAGATGAGTGTGAGTCAGTTGGCATTAAAATTGATTTAGCAACTGTTTGAATTTAATTAAATTGTTAAACAAACTCGCATATAGAAAGACACAAAGACACTCACACACACA